>QFFB01022753.1:0-20260 GCA_003316465.1 Ramaria cf. rubripermanens
GAAGTCTGACCTCCGAAGTTCCAGGTAACATCCATGAACTTAACATCTACTACCTCATCAGTCATTGTGTTTATCGGTGAGCTTGAACATTTGATCTTATTCACTACACCCCTTTAGGGGCATTGCCGAGACCACTATTTTCAACACTTCGCAGGAGTGTTTGGATCAGCAAAAGAAACACTTGAACTGGGATGACCTTTCCTTGAGGACGTGTGCGATTCATTGCGTACTACTCATGGATTATTTGCTACAACTGTAGGCCCATGTCAGAATTACACTGACGTTATATCTTTGCTCCAAAATCCGATCTTGACAGGTGGTAACCCTTGTTGGCGAAGAAGGGTGACATACCAGTAGTCACCCTGGGGGCATTGTTGTATGCAAACTCAGCAAGGGGTAAGGGCAAGGCCAGTTGTCCTGTTGATAGTTGCAATAGACTCAGAGGTACTGTTCTAAGGTTTGATTAGCACACTTGGTCTGTCCATCATACTTGGCATGATAACCCAAGGTGAAATGCAACCTCATATATAGGGCCTTGCCTAAAGATTGCCAGAAATGTGAGATGAACTCAGAACCCCTGTCCAAGGTTACATGCAAGGGGACTCCATGCTTGGAAAAGACATGGAGGAAGAAAAGTTGAGTGAGCTCTTGCAAGGTTATCATGTTGGTTGTAGGGATGAAGATAACCTACTTAGTGAAACAATCAACAATCACTAGGATAGCAGTGAAGCTGGATGAAGCAGGTAGCTGCTCAATGAAGTTCATAGAGATAGAGTTCCAAGGTTTCTCAGGCACAGGTAATTGCTTGAGTAAACCATAAGGCTTGTGAAATTAAGGCTTGCTGCACATACAGGTGGCATACATCTTGCAATACTCCTTGATGAAGGATCTAATCACTGGCCAAGTGTAGCCTCATTGAATCAGTTCTGAGGTCTTGTTGATCCCAAAGTGACCTGAAAGTAGGTGATCATACTCGAATTGGAGTATGCAAAGTCATAAGTCTAAAGCCTCTGGAATGTAAGTTTGGTTGTCAAGTAGAGGCAAACCCTCGAAGGTGACATTTATAAACCTCTGAAAGGCAGTGGGTTCATTAGTAAGACCAAACAGCATAGCTAACCATTCAAATGACTCATAACAAGTCCTAAAGGCAGTTTTCCATTTGTCCCCTTCTGCAATTCAAAAAAGATAATAAGCATGCCTGAGGTCAATTTTGGTGTATATGCAAGCTTGCTTCAGAGCATCTAATAAGTCAGTGATGAGTAGTAGTGGATAGTGATCTAAGCACAGTGTAGAGATTGAGATATTGGAAAGTGGTGTCAGCTCCCTGTATGATCCTTACCATTTCAACTATTCCATTTATCCTACTTGACCACTCAATTCTACACCACTGTGAGGGCAACCTAAGCAGATGCTCTACACTCAAGTGACACACTGGCGAAGGAGGAATCCTAAGTCATATACAACTACATACAATGCAAGGGCATACCTGGCAAAGGGGGAATCCTAAGAGAAAACTCTAAGGATCACCTTCGCCCACTAGCTAACAGCTATATACTTCAGGCATCACAACTCCATACCTCCAAAGCCCAAATAACATAAGCAACAGGGGTGCTGAACTACAGACAGGGCCAGAGAGATGTTTGGAAGCCACCAAGGGACCAATCTACATGGCTCTGGAACAAGAGGCCCACTGCTGAAGTGGCACTGGGTGGCATTGACTTCAGAAGGGCTGTGTACACTTTGCATGCACTTCACAAGGCTTCGCAGCATGTGGGAATGTTCGCATGGAGTGGAACATAGGGTGCAAAGGCTTCGAAAGGCCTTTGCAGGAGTTTGCAGGAGTTTGCAGGAGTTCACAAGCTGCACAGAGGTTCCCCTTACAACCACCTCCTTCAATCAGATCAGCATATCAAGCATTGCCTCAGAGGCTGTACACTTGGAGTATGGAAGTGTGGTCTCAGGTTGTTGGTTGGTTCAGGGGTTAAGTGATGACTCATTACTATTTCCTTTGACTCATTGTTACCCCCATGTCACTATCATTCTCTCTGACTCATTGTTAACCCCCTATGACTCATTGTAGAGTGTTGTGACTCATTTCCCCCTTTCTGTACCATACTTGACTCATTGTTCTGACTCATTCTGACTCATACCCCTTAATATCTTATGACTCACCCCCATTCTCCCAAGTAGTTAAATAGTGAGCTTGCTTCATGTATTTCGCTAGTTTGGTTATCATATACATTACACCATCTCCTGTGCCCTTAAGCACTTGAGGATACCTTGCTCACCTCAACTCTCTTATCTCAATACTTTTCTTCGAGGCTTGTCTACTTCAGACTTATCCTATCTCCAATCTCTATATCTTATCTTTTGTGACCAACAAAGACAGGCACCCCTTTTAGTGCAGGGTCTTTCAACATTGGGATCTTATACCCAGTGTGAACAGTTCTGACAGGGAGCTCCATGTGGAGACTAAGTAGGTCAGATGAAACCCATGTTCAAGTGCTCATTAATAAACTCATGGAGTGCTTTAAGCTTGGAAGCCGAAAGCAAGTAAATAGGGCCAATTGAAGGGGAAGTCCCTTCTTCAAGATTAATATTGATATCATAGGGACAGTGTGGTACCGGTGTATCAGCTGGGGCTTTGCTGAACACATTTGCAAACTCATGGTAAGCTTCAGGGATGTATTTGTGTATATCTTCCAAAAGCCTGGTTTTGTCTGGGACTGAGGTTGAAGCTCAGGCTAGGAGTTTGGGTAATGCAAGGTTGAGCTGGAGCACCCCAGATCCTTCTAGCATGCTGGCACATACAGTAAGAACACAGGAGCATTGACTAGGGAAATGAGAGGTGCTACTTGCTTCAGAGGTGATGGAGAAGGTTTGGAGGTTGGAGGCAAGGTGGTCATCCAGAGGGTAGTGGAGTGAGCTGAAGTTGCTGAGCTAACTGGAAACAAGGTTGGCTTGGTGGTCTTGAAGGTAATACTGCCCAAGGCCCAGTCAGTCAACAGTTTGTAGCAGGCAAGCCAGTTGTGGCCAAGTACTACTGAGCAACTCAAGTCAAGCAAGGTTATGTAGAATGTAACCAAGTGTTCTTTGCTGGTCAGAAAATGGATAGTGAGGTCTACAGCTTGGGTAATAGTAGAGTTTGTGCTACCATCAAATAGTTTTAATGGAAGTGGTGTGACAGAATGGGTAGTCAGGGTATATTTCTCTACAAACTTGGATCCAATAAAACACTTGGAGGAACCACAGTCTACAAAGGCTACAAATAGACCATGGGGATAAGGGGAAAAGTTAAGTTAAGTCTACATAAAGAGAGTCTTTGGATAAGTGATCAGAAACAGCACTGAGCCTAAACACATAGCTGAGGTTACCACAATCCTTGCGTCATGTGGTTCTGAGGTTGCTGATTATTTTTTTGGCTCCAAGGTCAAAGCTGAATTGGAGTTGGTCTTCATATCTGAAGTTTTGTTGGACCTGCCCTTAGTTCCAGATGAACTGTTACCATCATTAGGTTTCTTATTTGCCTTCAGGGAGTCCTTGACCAGATGTCCTTTGGTGCTACAAAGCAAACAAAGTCCTTGGTCAATCTGACATTGTCATTCATCAGGGAGGAGCTTGCTGTCCTTACCGAGCTTGTTGGTAAGGTCAGGTGTGGTTCGCATGTTAGCCATATTATTACTGTTGTTAGTCAAACCTTTACCCAAGTTAGCCTTGTTACAGTTCTTGAGGTTACTAGAACCACCAGACTGGTTGGAGTTGTTGTTGGACTAATTGGAAGCTTGGTTAGTGGTTTGACTACTGCAGGCAGCAATAGAATCATATTCCTTCTGCTCCCAGTAACAGCTATCATACTTGAGGGCAAAGCCTCAAATCTCAGCCAAGCTTGTGAATCTAGGTAAGTGAAGCAAGCCTCTAAGCTTGGCCAAGCTTGTGAATCTCAGGAAGTGGAGTAAATCATCCTTGATTCGCTTTGCAAGGCCTTTGTAAGCAAAGTGTCAGAGTGCTGTGTCATTCCACTGGGTTTGGGTCGAAGCTTGAGAAAACTCAACAAAGTAACAGGCAACCTTGTGATGCTCCTTCATGACAATATTTTTGAGGTCAATCTCAGCTTGAGCAGCATTATTGAACAGACCAAAGTTTAGTTCAAGTTTGTTTTTGAACCTGTCCTAATCTTGGAGCCAAATAGGCTTGGGAATGAGCTCACTGAGGATCATAGGTTCAAAGTAATGCAAAGCCAAGCCTGCCAGGTAAGAGATGGTGTACTGTATTTTAGAGGCCCCTGTTGGAAAGGCAGGCAAGCTATCTCTAAAATTAAGCAGGCATTGCAAGAAGAAGGTGCAGAGCTTAGCCTGGTTGGTGCCATTGTAAGTATCAGGCTCTTTGACTTTAGCTTGGGTTTCTGTAAGGCAAGGTTCAATTTTGGTAGTGAGAAGTCATTGTATGAGCTCACTACCATCATTGGCTGGGTCAGGGTGGTCCCTGTTTGTTCCTTCTGAGGGTGGGCCATTGCCATCAGGGTCACTGGGATCCCTAGGATTACTGGGGCTACCTTTGGGAACATTGGCCAAGGAACCTTCACCTTGGGGGTTGTAATTGTTGTGAATGTATACCTACAATCTTACCAAGTCACGCGTCCACCCGGTGCATGAGATGCATGCAATGCATACCAAGTCAAGCCTCATTACCAGGGGAATGCCAGTCCATATCCAAGTTGAGCCCCACCACCAGGGGAACATAATGTTATTGGAATGTTTATGACCGGTTTGGCGTTGATATGTCAAACAATGCCAGAAAAGGAAGAATGCAATTTAATGGGTTTGCGAGTGAAGAAAGACTGGCTGATCTAATGGTGCAGAATAGCGACATCAGTGATTCACCAGCTATGAAGGTTGTTAGCTTCATGCTTTAACTATGCCAGACTTCTCATGGAAGTGGAGGGCTAATACCTTCGAATTGTTGTAACTAATGTTCTAGTTACTTATACATGTGCGTATAGGGGTGAAGCCCCATGATGCGCTGGATTAGGAATAGCTATGTCACCGATGACATCAGTGTGACACCTGCATGACAAAAGCATAACAAAATGTAGAAATATTACTAGTAAATGAGGAAAATAGATAAAAATATTAGGAAAAATACTGGATAATCCTGATATCATAACACACAAGTCATTATCTGAGGACCTCAGGCCAGGGGTCGACAAGCACTTCAAGGGGCATGTGCACATGAGGAGGTATAACACCATGCTTCTTTTTTCCCCCTCTATTATCTTTTAACCCCATGACACTGACCCCCCCTAAACATTCCACATGTAGCACTATATCATGTACACACTATGTGCATAGGTAGTACCCCACAGATCTGTGAGCCTTATTACACATGATTGTGTGGGACACATATGTGTCTCATTGCAATACCCATAGCTATATCCTCACTCCCCTTCTCCCCTTATCATTCTCTGATTCACCATAGTCTCACATTAGTGTACACTTGTATAAAATGCCACTTGGCACAACTCGTATGATTATCACTTTTGCTGGTCATCATCCATGCTCGAGTCAATGCATAGGTGATCCCCAAGTTCTGTACTACGTATCTAAAGCTACAGTTGCTATATCTCTTTTATCTTGCAACCCTTCCTTGTTGCTATCACTCTTCATGCACTTCCCATCCCTTACTATCTCCACAACCGCTTGACCATCAACAGCACATCAAGCCCTAGAACCAGCTCCCTGGTTCATCATCCCAACACTCCAACCCTGCCAGAGAGCCGATGAATTGTTGACTGCCACGCCACTAGCCAGGCATTACATATCCCATTTAATAGACTCATGATTACAGTAATTGAGAGGCTTGTCTTCCTTACCTTTGCCCTTATCAGCTCAGGCATCAACAGGTTCAGCAAATTCAGATGGAGGGTTCAGAGGGCTTTTAGGTTGCTCAGAAAGATGGTGTTATTCCAAGATGCACTGAAGTGTAACACTTCTAGCACAGGTTGTTAGAGACATAGTGGAGTTAGCACAATGTGGAGATTGTTATGAATAAAAATAAAAGATATAAATAAATCACTTATTAACGATGCCGCTGATGATTCCCGGTGTTCTAACACCGGGATATTATCTACAGATGTTCTCATTATATCCTATATCAACCCCTATCCCTCACCCGTCACCAAAACCGAACGTATGTAGGACCGAGCCCATGACACCATATCCATCACAAAAAAATATCAATGTGAGTGTCAATGTTAACATACATATACATTGCAGCGGCGCCTCTATCCCGACACGTGGGACCATCACGTGCCGAATGTACCTGCGATGACATCAGAGATCAGGTCCAATGCCGATCAATCTACCCCACACATATATACTTCACGTAGACGCCTTGCATCCAATTATAGATGCATGTCGTCTCGAGACGCTTCTACATCGCCGTCGCTGCATGTAGGACGACTAACAAATATGTTTCTTCTATGTCAGTCTCAGTTTATACTTTACATTCACTACCCCCTATGTCACGCCCCCCCAGCCTATATAATTAGTCTTTTGTTCGTTACTTACTGTGTTTCCATCACCTGCCATCGTATTACATAAGCAACCCGAGAAATATTCGTTACACTAGTCAGAAGTAGTTAAATAGTTTGAATCATGTACAATTATTCTAGTAGTAACAATACTCACCTCATAACAAGTTCAAAGTTCTTAGTTAAAGTAGTAGTCAAGATAAAACTAGCATATATTGCAGTTTACTTGAAGTTCTCTCTCATATCAAACCTCTGCTCGATTCAGCTTCACTTGAAGCCTGAATTATATTCTCCTATCATATAAAAACAAACCCCAAATCACAACAGAGGTTGGAGTCAGAAATACTATTAAGACCAGGGCCTTGGGTATGGGACCTCAGAGCAAGCTTGGACTGAGGATGGTAGGATAGGGCTTGGCTTCAGCTTATGTGCTGCACCCTCTACTAGAGTGCATGCCCTATGTTTCTGAGCAAGGTTCAGACAAGAGGAGAGTAAGGAAATAAGAGAAGGACTTATTAGAAACTACTAAGGGATTCAAAGGAATATCCAAGTTGATTTCTGACTAAAGAGCAAGGTACATACAAACAAGACTTATATATGAATAATGAAGGATAGGGTTGGACATGACTAACTAAGGGATTGGAATGAAGTTTGGGGAGGATAAGAATGGAGCTTGGGGAAGAGGGATATAGTAAATGAGGGTCAGACTCAGGCTCAGAATACTTTGGTGATAGCTTGGATCAGGTTGGACTTGGGGTACAGGCTCAGGATGGGGTTAATCACCAGATATGGTTACTGGAGATCCACAAGGGACTGGATCATAACAGAGTTGCACATTTACAAGAGCTGTAGCAGAGGAGCTGGGGCTTCTCCAAAGATTAGTGTTTATATCTATACCACAGAGCTAGAAGCACTGGGGAAAGTGTATTATTCCAAATTTGGGAATATGACTTGAAAAGTGGACAGTGATTTAAAATAGCCAATTCATTCTGCAAAAGTGGAATATGGCTTGTAAATATGAAAATTTTATAATATTCAAGGGAAAATGCCTGGAACACCCTTGGGTTACATTATATAACTTTTGTGTAAACTTGAATATTGTTTGAATTTTTCATATTTCCAAGCCATATTCTACTTTTGCAGAATTAATTAGCGCACCACGCACTGAAACCTGCACTTGAAAATAGTCAGAATGCTATTGGTAATTAGTACAACATTGGACTCAAGTAGTTCAATCGTTCTCATGAAGGCTGATGTAGAAGAAGATACAATAATTGACAATAACACGGCGCCTTCGGTGTGAGTGATCATTGACAATGACGTGCGAGTCTATCGATCAACTCTCTTCCATGTAATTGAATCCTCCAACTCCGGTATATCTACTACGTTCTGGCATGCTACGCAAACCGCCATTCACTACTAATTGGCGAAAACTAACATGAACTACAGACTCAGACTAACTAGCTCCTTAGACCACTCAACACGAGGGCCTTCAATATACTGTATCAGTATGCAATCCATTAGAATATAGACACCCACAATCATGCAGCTCAGGCTCCCGTACCATATGATATAACTCAGGAGTGCATATGTAGAAAAACCAGCTCTATTGCTGGAGTTCTACCTTTAATGCCGCCTTTCCCCACAGTGCGGTGCAAATGGCTTCCAACAAGATGAAGTGAAGGGCACTGGCTATGCGGTTGATGCATCACTGCGGGAAGAACGCACTACATCACGTCAATATCGCAGAGAACGTGCCACGCAACCATATGCACTTCGTTCTCGAACGAATATGTGCACCCCCGCACCTAGCACTCCTGATCAGTGATTGGCGGACAGGTGGGTACTCGGTGTACAGTTCGAGCTGGATCAGATAGTGTCTTGTATGTATTGTGATAGTTCGTGTGCGGTGGTAATGTATGGTGTGGTAATGTGTGGTGTGGTAATGTGTGGTGTGGTAATGTGTGGTGTGGTAATGTGTGGTGTGGTTGTGAAGGTGGCGATTCAGTAGATTGTGCCTATGACTCGAGGCAGTCTCCGTAAGAGAGCGAATTACGAGGGGCTTGAACTGCTAAGACTCGAGGTGCAATGGTAAGAAATTGAATTGATTAATCATATGTCCGTACAGTGTCCGATTTATACAACTGTGAATAGGAGTAGGAATTCGTGCGGAGCAAGTGGTGTGAGAGTATGTCCGCAATGTCCGCATTCGCGCCACTGTCATATATGCGAGTATGCCCCAATATGGATTCGCCGCGTCAATGTCCGACTACTCGGTTCGGCCGATGTACTCGTGTGGCGATGGATATATCGTGAGCGGCTCGACGGATGCTATATGTAATAGGACGGCATAGAGTGTGATGATCTGACGTGCCCCGAGCGTGTTGGAATCCACATAGTATGGCGTAGTGCACGTGGGTATTCGCTCGACTCGGATAGACGTTAGGAATATGCGCCTCGCTTCGACTGATTAAATGTGCTGTTCTCCTGCCTCGTTACCGGTATCTCGACTCGACTCGGCATCTTCGTGCGTATGTGTTTGTTCGACTTGACTCGTATCCTGCAAATGGTTCGGTGGCTCCGGTGTGCATACGTGCACCTCGGATAGATTGGGACGCCTCGGGTGAGTGATGTGAGAATACGGAATGCGAATTAAGAGTATGTGAGAAAGGAAGTAGGAGTTGTGTCCGAGCGAGTAATAGTATTATGAATCGAATATGTTTGAAAGAATCTAACTAAGGAGTCCATGTGATGAATAGAGAGTGAGTCCTAAGTGCGAAAGGCAGACGTGTACTGTCCTTCTCTGTCCTTTACAACAATAGGTGCCACTGTCGCGTTGTGAGCCCAGTGCTCATCAATGTCCATAAGGGACGGAAAGGGACTGGTTCTTGCACCAGCGTCGCCTCGTACGGGATAAAGGAGCAAGTTCTAAGGAGGGAAATGGTGATCCAGAAAAACCGATGGCCCTCGAGGAGCTCATCATGCCAAGGCATCACAACATTCGCTAAAACACGGACTCGGACGTCGTAAAATAATGCAAGGACGCAGAGATCAGTTGGAAACAATAATTAATGTAAAGAGGATTTAGTGAAGTCACCTAGATAATACGCCATTATCCCAGAAGACCACTTGAATCCGGCACCGCCTGTAGCAAGGATTCAGAGTAGAGGGATACACTCGGGGAAACCACGAGAAGCATGAATAGCTAATCACTTGATTATTCGTGTGTGAGTATGATCGTCACGTAAAATGGGAAGCCTCAACGGCCCGAGTAACCTGTATAGTAAATATCATTTATGCCACAGTATATATATAGAGCACATTTCCGCCGGGAAGACATTTCAATTTGGTTCAAATTAGACATGCAACTCACAACTTGAAGACCCGGGATCTTCAGGCTTGAAGTCGTATGACGTTCTGCGTCACAAATTACGATTGCCTCTGACAAGCTAATAGGAAGTGTGGATGCGCTGCCTGTTGTATGAAACTGAGACTCCAAGAGATAGGTATACCTGCTATGCAAAACTCACGAGGCATCTGCGCTGTACAACGGGCAAGCTCAGTGTACACTGCGCTGTGGACGACAACGACACGAATCAGCTCACACGTGACCATGCGCCCATCGCCTTCAAAAATCAGATCTATAGTTTCAAACTGCCCATGAAGTACCATTCGGATCTGCCTGTAGTAGACAGTATCAATCAAGCATTAGGCCAGTCATTCGTGCCGTGACGCTGTGTCACGTCGTGTCACAAGGGTTTGTTAACCAAGGTGCTAGATCCTCGGTAAACACGACCGCGAGGGTTCATGTACGACTAGAGTCGAGAGGGGGTCAAGCTTCAGCCTTGTAGTGCAGGGGCAACGTAAAGGACCGACAAGCACGCATGGTTGCTTCACGTCTTATCGAACCATTCGCATCAATCTGTCGGAACAAGAAGAGAGAGATAAGGAGGAACTGCAACAAGAGAGATAAGTCCCTCCGTAGTTTCTCTCTAGGAATGCTTTCTTCGCGTCCGTTTATAACCATATTCACATCTAGGGCATGTTTCCTGTACTCTCGTAGCAATCGGACCACATCTTGGGGTGCACCGATTGGGGGAACAGGTAGGCTGTGCTCGGGGGTAGGTTGAATAAGAGCATATGCTGAAACATGGCTAAGAAAGCCCATGTAGTTAATGATATAACAGGGGAGGTGGATCTCGGCGTGGACACCAGTATTGCTTCCTCCAGGTAATTGTGCAGTTCCTTTTCCACGCTAACATGGTAATTAGGTCTGGGAGTACGATGTACCGCCGATTTAGGTCTTGCTTCAGATTTGTTGCGCGTGGATGTTGCCGTGGTTGCCACTGCTAGTATTAATTTCCTCCAGGTAATAGTGCACCGACTTTTCCATGCTAACATGATAATTAGCTCTTGCAGTGCGTCTGTAGGACGGTATTGCGTCTTCCTTTGGATTTGTCGTATTTGCTAAGATGATATTTGTAAGAGTTTTAGATGAAGTAACCGTTATCCCCACGTACTGACGCAGGGTCTCAGTGTGAGGTCAAATTTCCAAACTCCCAACAGAGATATGTTCAACTCGCATCGCAGATCATGCAGTCTTTTTGACTCTCGTCACGAAGATGTGCAGGGAAAACTCGGTTGCTGGATAAGGCAAGACACTTCGACAACCAATAGTCCAATCTGACTTGAGTCCCAGTTTCTGTAAGTGGAATGTCAAGGAAAGTGCAAGTTGAACTTTAGGGCGACCGAATCCTTGATCCTGCCGTTTTCCTCATCCATCTCGTCCGATCTACGTACCGCTCATATGGTTGATGTGAGGACACGGATATCCACGTACAGCCGTATCAAACGCGCTTCCAATGAGAAAGGGATGAATCACGTCCACTTGAAAAGCGGGTCAACCATTTGAACACGCCTACAACCACCCATTGGCGGCCTCCCAGCACTAGAGTACTTTCAAGGGGCGCTTCGTCGCGCTGCCACTTATCCCGCTTACCTCCCTTGTACATCCAATCATCTCTCAGATGACTGTCCTCATAACAGGCGCCAACGGTCGTACTTCACGGCAGGTTATCCGTACAATACTCTCTACCTCTGGGAGCCCGCCACTTCGCCTCCTCGTTCACTGCCAAGCTTCACTTGCAAAGCTCGGGTCTACATTCCCTGAGCTTCTTGCATCGCCTCATAGGATCATCATCGCAGACTACTTGAAGCCAGACACACTATCACCAGCATTTGATGGCGTATCAGTCGTGTTTCACAACGGCCCCGCGTTTCATCCATCAGAGGCTTTGATAGGCATCGCCGTCATCGATGCAGCAATGAAGTATGGCACTAACCCCCACATCGTTTTCTGCTCCGTTTTGCATCCTATGCGCACTAAGATAATCGACAACCAGGCGAAATTAACGTAGGTTTGCTGATTCAGAACCACACAGCTGCCTGATGGAAGGCGATAGGATCGAGGAGTACCTCACAGAGTCCAGACTGCATTATACCATCCTGCAGGTATGTTGACTTATCATCTCGCGCTACACCATTCACGGAGTCCCACAGTACCTTTTAGCCCACTCACTACATGCAGAACGTTTCATTGACTTCTGTATATGAAACTGGCGTGCTTCCCCTCGGTTGTTCTCCATCGGTCCCGCAAGGATTCGTGGATCTAGCCGACCTTGCTGAAGTAGCTCGAGTCGTGACCTCTTCTCCATCGGTTCACAATTTCGCAAGCTACGAGCTCGTTAAACAGAATCTGCTTTACTCATCCGTGGCAGAGATTATACAGGAGGAAACCGGAAAGCCAGTTGAGTGTAGAGTGCTCCCTGTGAAGGAATTTGCCATGAAGAATTGTCTGGCGGACACTGTACGTGGTGAATATTCTCAGGATGCGGCGGAGAGCATGATCTTTTACTTTGATCGTTGGTAAGTTTTTCTCGCCCTTCCAGCGCCGTGAGTGCTGACATCGCGTCCAGGGGACTGACTGGAAATCCAAATGTTTTAGGCTGGTTGCTTGGTAGGGAACCTACATCATGGAACCAGTGCATTTGTCGGGAGTTAACCACATAACTCACTTGTTTGTTTCAGTTCAAGTCTATGATGAACATGATTGAGCATTCATTTTTTTCATGTTGAGACTGAATATGCGAAACGACACGGCTTCTCGGATACCACTCTTAATCATCCGGTCAAATTCAGCGCTTGTAGATGTGTATCACTGTGTGAAATATTAAGCTATCGTTGTCCCTCATCAGTTCAAGTTGGCCGTCATGGCCCCTCTGTTACTGGTGACATCGACAGGCCGTGCAAGTCGTCATCTCATATCAACGCTGCTTTCCCTACGTGACTGTCCAGCGATCCGTGTCATCGCGCGTTCCAATGCGAACATTCAAGACACATTCCCACCCCAGCTTCGGTCTGCACCACACTCTATTGTTATGGCAGATCATGTCCAGGGAAGAGAGTTCGAGTCTGCATTCAGAGGTGTTTCGATTGTTTTTCATGATGGTCCTGCCATGCATGCGCACGAACAGGCTATGAGCCTTGCGGTGATTGATGCAGCCAAAGAGGCGGGCATCAACCACTTCGTCCTCTGCAGTGTTTTCCACCCGTTGCGGACAAAGTTGCATACTCACAAAGTTAAACTGGGGTGCGCTGTATGTATCCTTTTAGAGCATGAGACTGAATGACATACAGCATCGAAGAGTATCTCGTAGAGTCGCGCCTGAATTACACAATATTACAGGTGCGTTTAGATGAAAAATCGTCGCATGGTACTGATCGGATGTCAGCCAACACACTATATGCAGAACGTGCCGCTCGAGCTTGTTGTTAATTCGGGTAAGATTCCGATCGCCTATTCCTCATCCGTCGTCCAGGGTTTTGTCGACCTTTCGGATCTGGCCATCATCGCCCGCAACATCATATTGGCTCCAACCCAACATAATATGGCTCGATATGAACTTGTCGCTCAAAATGTGTCGTACGATGATATAGCAGGCATCATTGCAAAGGTCTGTCGCAAGGCTATCCAATGCGACGTCTTGCCATCCAGGGGGTTTGTGGCAAGGATGAAAGCCTCTGGGGAGGTGAAAGACGAATATGCTGAAGATGCTATTGAGCGATTGATGCTATACTATAATCGTTGGTGGGTGATATATATATTGTGGTTGGGAAGCCTTCGCTGAGCGGGTCAAAGGGGTCTAACAGGGAATGCAAACGTCTTGCGATGGTTGCTTGGAAGAGAGCCCACAACTTGGGAGGGCTATATCAGACATGAACTTCAGCGACGACGCTGAACCCTACAATCTACGACCTCGACCCCAATGATCCAAAATGTACCAACGCGACTCACCAGACACGATATGACCCTAGGCATGACCATTGACACTCCCAGGAATGTTGACTGTAACTGTCTGCTAGCATACTTTCTGAATAACGCAAAACCACGGCAAGCACACGTCATGTCAGGGGATGACGATGTTATACGTTCATAGACCATCACCCACCCTTACAAAAATTGCCATGACATCGATACTCACCATAACCACTGCATACAGGTCATCACATTTTTAACATTGCCTTCCGCATGAAAGACGTAATCCTCAGATTACACCTATATATTTTAAGGACAGGAAAAGACGCTGAATGCGCGTGGCACTACTTATGCTGGTAGGGGAATGCGAGGAAGCACTCGTGGCCTCGGGCCGTGGGAAAAGAACCCCCTAAAAGAAAGAACGCCCCTAGCAGGACCCTTGAAAATGCCTATATAGGGCGAATTCCTTGCCCAGGAGGATGGGCTCAAGCCTAGTGAAAAGGGACGCTGTTGCCAAGCGAGGCAACCGCAGCCAAGCAAAATAATGATTCGGGCAGCCGCCGTTTGTAAAGACAAGTAGTTACAAAGAGAAAAGACTAGCAAATGAGTAGAGGAACGGGAGTCGATACTTGACGACGACACATGGCAGTAAAAAAACCCAGTGGGAAAAAGCGTTTATGCCGTGCAGGGATACGAGCGAAGAGAAAGGGGGGGAGGGAGAGCGCGCAAAAGAGCTAAACTGAACGAGGTTAGTGCATGTAAGGCAAGCGAGCCATGATGCGAAAAAAGTACCTGTGCGAGGTAGGGCGTGTGTCGCAAGCGAGTGAGGGCGAAAAAGGCCTGAGAGACTGCTAATAAAGGCTAGGGTGAGACCCCCGCTGAGACACGTATGACGGCTCACTGACGCGGTGTTGACATGAGCACTGACGCGATCCAGCGGGGCTCTAACCTAAATGCGCAGCAGTCTTCAGGGAAAAAGGTGCGGACGGCAGATGGTAAAGCGCACCACCGAGAATGAGAGCGTAAGCGAAGCTGGGGCTGCGGGAGTGCGACCTGCGTGTATGGAGTCACATGCGACCTGAAAAAAGGCAGCGGTGTCGGCGTGACGACGGGAGCCCGGGAACGGAACTCGTCTGGTGTAAGAACGTACCTACTTAAACATTGATTAATCAAACACTATTTAGAAAATAATAGATTGACATACTGATTCTCAGTGCCCCAACCCCAACACGATCCGTGCAAAAATTTTGGGTTTAGAGCCTCAATCCCTTATCCACTAATAAATAATCTGGGAAAAAACTGATAAGACTTGGTGACTTACACCGCCGTTTGAGTTTAGACTCGCTAAAAGGTAGCTGTTGTTACCTTTCCGATAGCCTTACAGGATACGCGTTAGAGCTCAAGGTTTGGCTGGCGTAGTTTGAAATATATAAGTAAAACCTAGGCGTCGACAACTCGAACACCTTATCGTGACCTTGGTAAGACCCTGTGCACGGAAGTATTGTGAACGCGCCTGTGGCACATGCTCCTGGCATCTTTACTAGCCATTCGCAAGCTGGGGCTTTGAGCCATGGTACATCTTCCCACCAGCATTCTTATGCCTTTGTAGCACTCTCAAGTTGAACTTAGCCCTGTGGATGCTGCATCCAAACGCCTGAAGTCCCTACCAGTCGGTGATTTTTACTGGCTTCAACGCCATGCCACCGTCCTACCCACTCGCTGCACAAACAAATTTGAGGATTGCTGCAGACTCCGGCGTATTTCAGTGCGGCCCGCGACCGAATAAACTCGTGATGACGATTGTGCCGCGTTCACTGGCCCCGATTGTGAGTGGCCCCTTGGCTTCATCCTTGCTGTTTTCAACAGTGTCTTTAGAATATAACTTTCAACTTCCCCCCTAGTAACCCGGATCCCCCCATACAACATGAATCCAGATGTGCATGCTTACACGGATCTGGGGTGGACATTGAGGACGACTCGCAGACAGAGCCCTCGTCACCACCCCCTCCTTGCCATATGGCTGCCAATATTGACGAAGATTCCCTGACCGAGCCTTCATCACCACTTGTGTCACCCTGTATTGAAGTGGATCAGATTGACAACAATTCCATGACTGAACCTTCCTCGTCACCACCCCCATCCAGAGTTGAAGTCAGCGTTGTTGACGATTCTATGACTGAACCCGACTCATCACCAGTTCTGACTCAAATTAACAACTCCAATAGCACATTAGGAAAATCTGACCCAATGTTAGATCCCTGAGATCTAACACCGAAGCTCCGAACCTTCGGACCTCCGAACTCCGAAGTAGTTATTATGTTCCGTTTTAGTTCTTGTTGTTCACCTCTTAAAGTATAATCCTCATTCACAACCCAAAGTAGAATACTTGTACCTCTCTCGATCCGAACCTCTGACCCTATTTCGAACTCCACTTGTTATACGCCTCTTATATCTTTCTTGTTATACGTTTTTAGGATACAATTAGCTTACGAGGTATTAATAGTCCTCCAAACTTGTATCCAGCTCTTTAGTTCGAATATCAACTTAATTCCTCGTTACCACCTCCAGTCTCCTCGCATTCCTCTCTATAGTTAGATACTATTATTTGATACCTCCGAGTCCGAATCTCTAGTCAGCCTCCGAACCTCCGAACCTCTGATCTCCGAAATTAGGGATCAAACGATAGTGGGTGGCGCAACCCATAAGTTAAAGCCAAGTCCCTACCCCCCTCGCATACCTTTGAAGTCCGACCTCTGAGTCTCCGACCTCCGAAGTTCCGGGTAACGTCCGTGAACTTAACACCCAAGTTCACCTACACCTGTATCCAATCATGTATGGTTGGTGTTAGATCCCTGAGATCTAACACCGAGACTCTAAACCTTCGGACCTCTGGACCCCGAAGTAACTATTATGTTCTGTTTTAGTTCTTGTTGTTTGCCTCTTAAGGTATAATCCTTATTCACGACCCAAAGTAGAATACTTGTACCTCACTTGATCCGAACCTCTGAACCTATTCTGAACTCCACTTGTTATATGCCCTTTATATCCTTCTTGTTATACATTCTTAGGATACAATTAGTTTACGAGGTATTAATAGTCCTCCAATCTTGTATCCAGTTCTTTAGTTCAAATATCAACTTATTTCCTCATTACCACCTCCAGTCTTCTCGCATCACTATCTCCATAGTTAGATACTATTAGTGATAATCCCGAGTCTGAATCTCCGGATTACCTCTGATACCCCGATCTCTGAAATTAGGGACCGAACGATAGTAGGTGGCGCAATGTTTTGGAACCGTTGTACTAAACTCTAAACTGTGGTGTTAATCACAATTATAAAGTTCAATCAAAAGATTTGACTTTACAAGCATACACAAGCTTCGAAACTATTTTAACAGAGAACCCAATTAAGAAATTATACTCCGGTGAACAATTGTAACCAGTATTGCAACAGGAAGTGTAGTAATAGAGATTGAAATGAACACATGTAGCTCTAGGTTTATGCAATGACTTAATAAGATCAAAGAATGTCAGGCATTCAAGGGTCCAGATACTTTAAGGGGAAAGCTACTTAGAGTCTTAGGACCACGGGTCAAGCGAACTAAAGATTACAATAATCCCCAAGACGTGAAAAGATAGATCAATGCTTGAACTCTTCCTCAGATCAAGTATCTCACTATTCTCTGTGCTTTTCTAGTTTTCCAACTCAACAAATGTAGTATATTAACTCACTTACCCTGAGTTAGGTTAATATCTGCAGGCGTTGATTGACCAAGAAAGATCAATTACTCAAAAGGCTATTAACCCACTTAACTCAGAGTTAAGTTAATAATCTAATGTGTGAATTGATTAACTAATAACCAAGACTATTAGATCACTGCTCAGAGTGGCGTCTAATATACAGGATTACTAATCAGTTACTCTTAGTAACTTCACTGTTCACAGCTTAGTTATTCAGAGCCTGCTGCAATCAGAATAGAGCACTCTTGTCCTTCTCAGACCCAATCAGAGAGCTGTAATCTTAGTGTAGCGCTGAGCCAATGTAGCCAGTACTTCAGTACAAGGCTGTGTTGAAGTCACACTTCAGGTTACTCAGTGTCTGAGTGTGGGTGAAAGATTGTCTATTCCTCACTGCTGAACTGCAGGCTATTTATGCTACATCTATCTGGCTTATGTAACTACTTTAGAACCTTGTGGCACTGTGAAGAAAGGCAGAGAAGCTTAGAGAAGCTTCAGGAAAGATTTGGAAGGTTTTGGAAGGCTGTGGAAGGTGCTATTGCCTTTTTGGTTGGTGTCACAGCTTTGTGACAGCAATCCATGGTTAAGTGTCAAAGTTTCCCACACTTAAGTGTGTCATGTGATTATCATGTGACTTGTCTTATTTCAGCATGGTCATGTGAAAATCAGGTGACCATCAACACGGTTATGTGATCATCATGTGACTATCTTATTTCAGCATAGTCATGTGACAATCATGTGACTAGCAGAGTCATGTGATCATCATGTGACTGGCAAGGTCATGTGATAGTCATGTGACTGTGATTACTTTGGCAAAGTCATGTGATAGTCATGTGATGGTGGGAAATCTTACCTCAGTGACCAATGGATTATTGTACCTTGTGGACCCAATGTGAACATAATAAAGAAATATTCATACAACCTTTTCTAAGGACATTTGAAACTATTTAACTACCTAGTAATTGTTCATAAATAGATAGCTTATTTGTGGATGACCCCTAACACACAACCCATAAGTTGAAGCCAAGTCCCTACCCCCTTGTATTGCTTCAAAGTCCGACCTCTGAAGTTCCAGGTAATGTCCGCGAACTTAACAGTATATTCGAACTCACCACCTTTATCATTCATGCCTCCCCAAGCTGTTACCAGACGCATGGCCCGAGCAGGTCTTCCTTCATTTGATGAACCTTCGCCACGGGCTAGTCATGCCTCCATCGAGGAAATCCAACACCCCGACGAGGGACGCAACATACCTTGCTGATCCCCAACCAACCCTTTTGACCGAGAACGAGACATCTTGGATGATGGAGTCGAACCTCCGAACTTGGCTGAAGCCATCACTATGCTGGCAAGAAACCTCTCGGTCCCCAAGGCATCCTCCGCCCGGACAAAAGTCCGAGAACCAGAACCCTACGACGGAGCTGATACTTGCAAGCTCCAACCCTTCTTAGTTCAGTGCTATCTGAATTTTCGTGACAGATTGTTATGATCCGGTCCCTCGCGGATCTCCGGCAACCATATTTGGCAACTAACCCCGTCCCGAGCCCATACCCCGAGCCCGACCTTATCCGAGCCCATCCCGAAGCAGTCTGAGCCTAAGCCCAAGCCCGTTCCCTGTACTCCGTCCCCGAACTCCTTGATTCCCTTAGTTAGTTCTGTCCGACCCTGTTTCCTTGGTTATCCGTATATAAGTCTCACTCTGTATGTACTTGGTCTTCAGTCAGAAATCAAACTAGATACCCTTCGAATCATTTACTAGTTTCTCGCTCCTTAGTCTCTTAGTCCTTCCACTTCTCTTGTCCCACCTCGATCTGAAATCAAGGGCCCGTGTAATAGTGGATGGCACAGCACATAAGCTGAAGCCCAGCCCTTACTAGTACTCCTCGGTTAAGCTCGGTCCGAGCCCTCCCCGAGGTCCCACACGAAGACCCGGTCTTAACACAGATCAGAAACTTTCTCCAACGATACATGCAGAGTAACCTATGCGTTATCATATCTCAAAGGGACAGCACTCGACTGGTTTGAACCGGGAATAATCTCCCCCGACCAACCCCCATCCTGGCTCAGCAACTGGGCTGAATTCAAGTCCGAACTCCGAACCAACTTCGGACCTCACAACCCTGAAGCAGAAGCCGAGGTCGAACTCAAAAACCTCTGAATGCATAATAATCAACGAGTTGCCAAGTACCTCGTAGACTTCAACTGACACACCGCTAGGGTCCATTACACCGACAACTCTCCAACGGAGTCCTGGCTCGTATTAAGGATGAAGTCTCCCAAATGGGTAAACCCGATACCCTTGCAGCACTCCAAACTATGGTGCAAACCATCGATGCTCGCTACTGGGAGCGATGTTCTGAAATTACTCAAGAAGCCGCAACCACCAAGTCCAACAACTGATCCAACAAAGGCAAGGCTGTTGCAACCCCTACTCCGAACACCTACAAGAGGCCTCTGAACACTCCGAAGGCAGGAAGCTCCAGTGATCAATCCAGAGCCTCCAGATCCTCTGGACAACTCCGACGAACTCCTGACCTCACCTCTAAGCTCAGAAAGGATGGCAAGTTGATGACTCAGGAACGACAACGCTGTCTCGACAACAACTTGTGTCTGTTCTGTGGAAGGACCGGAGACATGGCCAAGGAATGCTCTCGAGCAACTGCCACCACTGTGAAGGC
>QFFB01022755.1:1376-11490 GCA_003316465.1 Ramaria cf. rubripermanens
CAGGACATATGGCCAAGGAATTCCCTCAAGCATCTGCTGCCACCGTGAAGGCATGTGCTGCCTCAACTGCCAAGGCTGCCAAGAAGATGACCTCCGACACTAAGTCCATGCCAGAGTCAAAAAATTCTTGAGCAGCCCTCTGAACCTCACACCAAAGGAGGACTGCGTTGCAACTCCCAGTGTGACCCCAGTAGTCTGACTCAACACATCTGCTCTTTTTAGTCCGAACTCCTTGACACTTCACCTAACCTCTGACCTCATTCCGAACACTTCATTTTTGACCCTTGTCGACTCCAGCTCGACACACAGTTTCCTTGAATCCACCTTCATCTCAGAACACAAACTCCAAGCATACAACATCACTCCAATCCCACTCCGACTCTTCAATGGTATGACAAACAATATCATCTGTCAAGCTGTCAACCTTCTGATCCATTTTCCTTCCACGGAACAACACTCTGCAATGTTCTACATCACTTGGTTGGATTCCAGCTGTTCTGCAGTACTAGGACATAACTGGCTCACCTGCTTTAATCTGTTGATTGACTGGGCTTTGGGCAGCATCTCAATCCGTACTCCATTACAGGCTGAATCTTTGGTACCTACAGAGACAGTAGCTCCGGCTCCTCTCTCATCCAAAACTCTGACCTGTCAGGATTGCCATTTCTTTCTGTATCCTCCCAGCCAATCATGCTACCCATGACCTCCACCATCACTGAAATACCCCATGATGCCACTCCCACACATATACCACTCGCACTACTATTCTCTAGCTCCCAAACAGTATCTTCACCATTATACCATGATACTTCACTCTCGTTTTGCACCCTTCACATCTACTCTGCGGAGTGCAGGGTCACCAAGTGAGAGCAGAAGTCCAGCCTACCCGACAGGTTTCACACCTAGGCCCCATCAGCTGCATTACCTCATGAAGGTGTAGTTTGACCCTTACTCCATGTCCTATTACATGTTGCTCTTCCACAGCATTCTAGTCCCTCTCGATCCATGCCCCCCTGCATTCGCTTTTTTACTATAAGTACTTTGATTCCACCTGTATAATTCTCTAGTTCAATTATCATATGTCTACCCCATTATTAGAGTCCTCACTTGTAGAACAAACCTTATTCCAATGACCTACTCCCTCTTCAGTAGTTGTGTCTAATGGTGAGCTCAAACCTTTGATCTTACTCACTACACCTCCTTTGGGGGCATTGCCAAGACCACTATTTGCAGCACTTCACAGGAGTGTTTGCATCAGCAAAAGGAACACCTGAACTGGGGTGACCTTTCCTTGAGGATGTGCATGATTCATTGTGTACTACTCTTGGGTTATTCGCTGCAACTGTAGGCCCATGTTGGAATTACACTGACGTTCTATCTTTGCCCTAAATTCCAATCTTGACACAACCCCACTCATTGCTCCGAAGATCACTATGATCAGTGTAGTAGCATTTGCTCGCATATACAGAATGGAAGACACACAAACATGCGAGCTCCTTGTCTCTAGATTGGACAAGCTCGACTCAGACAAAACTCTGGTTGATATGAGTGGTGTCCCAGAAGAGTACCATGAATACATGGATGTCTTCAGCAAGGCCAAGGTCGACAAGCTTGCATCCCATCGGCCCTATGATCTCAAGATCGAACTGGAAGAGGGAATGACCCCACCATTCAGTCTAATCTATTCCCTCTCCCAGAAAGAACTCGAGACCCTCTAGGAATTCCTGGAAGAACATCTAACCCAGGATTTCATCCACCCCACTCAGTCCCCCTGCAGTGCTCCAGTGGTCTTTGCCAAGAAAAAGGACAGTTCGCTCTGCCTATGCATTGACTTCTGAGGCCCCAAGCGAATCACCAAGAAAGACTGATACCCCTTACCTTGCATCTCCAATCTCCTAGATACACCATGCAAGGCCCATATCTATACTAAGATCAACCTCTGACATGTGTACCACCTCATCCAAATCTGTGAGGGTGACAAATGGAAAACTGCATTCCAAACTTGTTACAGATCGTTTGAATGGCATGTTATGCCCTTCAGACTTACTAGTGGACCCGCTGCTTTCCAACACTTTATTAATGACATCTTTGCTGACATGTTGGATGTATGTGTTCTAATATACCTGGATGACATCCTCATCTACTCTGATGACCTGGAGCAGTACCAAAAGCATATCCAGGAAGTACTCCAAAGGCTCTAACAACACAACCTGTATGCCCAAGTTGACAAGTGCCTTTTCCATGCAGACACTGTTGAGTACCTCAGATACATTATGTCTCCAAATGGACTCACAATGGACACTGTGAAGGTGCCAGTTATCCAAGATTGGCCTGAACTGAGAAAGGTCAAGGACATCCATTCCTTCCTTGGATTTGCCAACTTCTATAGGCATTTCATTTTCAACTATTCCAACCTAGTAGTTCTGCTGACACATCTCACCCAGAAAGGTGCTCCATGGGTCTTCTCTGAAGAATGCCAAGAATCATTCAATGCACTCAAGAAGGCTTTCACCACCACTCCGATCCTTTAGCATTGGATACCCGAAGCTCCTCTTATCCTCAAAACTGATGCCTCTGACTACACTCTTGCTACCATCCTCTCAATAATGTCTCTGGACAACAATGAAGTATGTCCAATCACTTTCCACTCTCAGACCTTTTCCTCCGCAGAATGGAACTATGATATCCATGATAAGGAACTAATGGCAATCTTTGAAGCATTTAAAGTCTGGCAACACTACCTCAAAGGATCTCTGAATCCAATCAACATTGTTACTGATCACAAGAACCTGGAATACTTTTCTACAATGAAGCTCCTTACACGACAACAAGTCTGATGGTCCAAATACCTGTCTCAATTCAACATGGTTATATGCTTCCACCCCAGACATCTCGGAACCAAGCCCAACACTTTAACTAGATGATGGGATGTCTACCTTAAAGAGGGGGAAAGCGATTATGCAGCCATCAATCTTCACAACCTCTGACTGGTATTCACCTCTGAACAACTCATCTCATCACTCCAAGCTACATCACTCTGTGCCCCTGTACTCCACGCAGCCATCACTATGGATATTAGCCAACTCCACTCTGATATCCAAACATCTGTCAACTCTGATCTGACCTTGGCAGACCACCTAAGCAACCTAATAGGACAATGGACCCTCAGCCCCAAAGGACATCTCCTACTAGACAACCAGATATATGTACCTGACAGCAATGATCTCTGACTATGAGTACTACAGTACAAGCACAATCATCTGATCTCTGGACACTTTAGACAAAACCAAACTTTGGAGCTGGTCCAACAAGACTATGTCTGGTCCAAACTCTGAACTTCTGTTAAGTCCTATGTTAAGTCCTGCACTACATGTATGCACTCAAAGTCACAGAAACATTGTCCATATGGCTTTTAAAGCAACTCCCCATTCTGGAATGACCTCAGAACTTTATCTCCATAGATTTCATCAAGAAGCTTCCTCCTTCCTCCGGATATGACACCACCCTCATTATCATTGACTGAATCTCCAAATAGTCAATCTTCATTCCAACCTTTAATATGATCACTGCTCCGATTCTAGCTAAGCTATTCGTCCTCCACATCTTCTCTAAGCATGGTGTTCCCTCACATGTGACCTCTAACTGAGGCTTGGAGTTTGTGTCTTCCTTCTTCCGCTCACTCGGAAATGCTCTCAACATGAAGCTCCACTTCACATCAGGATACCACCCTGAAGTTGATGGACAGACTGAACATATGAATCGATCCCTCAAACAGTACTTCCAAATCTACTGCAATTACCAGCAAGACAACTGGTCTGATCTCCTTCCAATCGCAGAATTCGTATACAATAACTCTCTGAATGCCACCACCGGCATATCACCTTTCTTCACCAACAAGGGTTACCACCTGACCATCTCTGTACACCTGGAGTGAGACCTTGCTTCCACCAAAGCAAGAGACTTCACTGTGGACCTTGATGAGTTATACCAACACCTTTGAACGACCATCTCTGAAGCACAGAAATGGTACTCCACCTCTGCAGACCGACACTGAACCCCACTTCCAAACTTCCAAGTAGGTAACAAGGTCTTTGTTTGGTGCAACCACATCCAAACTATGCGGCCGTAGAAGAAGCTTTCAGAGAAGTTCATAGGTCCCTTTGAGATCATAGCTCAAGTTGGATCCATGTCCTTTACACTCTGGCTCCTGGACAGCTTACAATCCATCCATCCTGTGTTCCATGTCTCAATGCTTAAAGCCACAACTCTGAACGAGTTTCCAAACCAATCTCTGACATCAGACCCTCCAACACCGGACCCACTGATCATCATCAATGAAGAACCCAAGTACAAGATCTCCGAAATCTTGGACTCTAGGATAGACAAACAACACAAGTGCAAGTTGCTGTACTTGGTCAGATGGGCTGGATACAAAGGAACTGACAAAGAGACCTCATGGCTCCTGCCTCCAAGCTCAGACATGCCTCAGAAGTCACTTCAGACTTTCACCAAGCGTGCCCTCTCAAGTCCAGACCTTTACCACTTACTGACTCTTAAGTTTCATGTAGTTTCCAAGAAACAAGTCGTTATTATAAAAAATTCTATCTACTGCAAAGTCTCCTCCTCCTTATGCAAAATCTCCATGTCTACTGATGACTCTGCATCACCTGATGCGCCGGACTCCAAACCCCTCTTATTCTGGAGTACGTCATCCTCCAAGTCCCTCAGCTCCTCCTCCCAGTCTTCCAACTCTGACTCTGACTCCACGTCCGAGTCCAAGTCCAAGTCCAAATCCTTCCACATGGCCCCATAGATCCCTGTCATGACTACTGTTTTTCAGATCTTGAGTTCAGCAAATTACATTGACCCTCCTGCATCCATCCCTGATGCTGATATCAGCAAGGCCTCTGCAGTCTATCTCACTCCTATTTGCTGGTTGCTGAACATGATTTCACCATTATGCCACAATACTTCGCCCTCATTTCACATCATTCACATCCCCCTTGCAGTGTGCAGGGTCATCAAGTACAATCAGAAGTCCGGTATAGCCAATGGGTTTCACTCACAGATGCCATCAGTTGCTGTGCCCCATGAAGGTGGTTTGACCCTTACTCCATCTCCTAAGCATGTGCTACTCTTCCACAGTGTTCTATTCCCTCTCTATCCATCCCCCCCTGCATTTGCTTTTTACTATAAGTACTTCAATTCTGCCCATATAATTCTCTAGTTCAATTATCATACATCTACCTCATTATTTGACCTCTTACTAGTAGAAAAAACCTTAATACAACATTTCACTGCCTCATTGGTAGTTGTGTCTATCGGTGAGCTCAAACCTTTGATTTTATTTGCTACGCCCCCTTAGGGGCATCGCAGAGACTGCTATTTGCAACACTTCACAGGAGTGTTTGAATCAGTGAAAGGACCACCTGAACTAGGGTGACCTTTCCTCAAGGATGTGCACAATTCATTGCATACTACTCTTGGGTTATTTGCTATGACTGTAGGCCCATGTTGGAATTACACTGATGTTATATCTTTACTCCAAAATTCAATCTTGACAATCCCCTCCAGCCTCCGCCCATTCCTCTCCTCCACTTTCCGGAGGCCCCGGACCTTATCACCAATGTGACCAAGGGACTCTAGAAGTCCCTTCTCGAACTCCGACGTTTTTGGAGTTACCTTGGACTTTCCCATTCCAGGAATGACCACCTCAACCCTCGTCTTCTTAGATGGTTGTCCCCCCATGTCCACCTCTGACCCTCTGTGTTTTTATAGAGTTGTCGGCTCCACTCCAACAACGCATCAGACCATTTGGTCCCAACATGCCTGGCACGACATCCCTAAGGACAAGTTAGCATGAGCATCAGATTGAGTCACTATCACTCACCTTTACCCCTGTCCTCCCACTCGCACTTGACTGCCCTTTTCCGGCAGCTATTGCAGAACCAAAGGTCCGCTGCCTCCTGTCAAGATTGGAATTGAGGGCAAAAATAGAATGTCAGCGTAATTTCGACATGGGCCTACAGTTGTAGCAATTAACCCAAGAGTAGTACGTAATGAATTGCACACGTCCTTGAGGAAAGGTCACCCCAGTTCGGGTGTTCCTTTTGCTGATCTGAACACTCCAGTGAAGTGCTGCGAATAACAGTCTTGGCGATGCTCCAAAAGGGGCATAGCGAATAAGGTCAAAGGTTCGAGCTCACTGTGAGGCACAACTACCAATGAGGGAGGAGGTCATTGCACTAAGGTTTGTCCTACTAGTGAGGAGTCAAATAATGAGGTAGATGTATGATAATCGAACTAGAGAACTGTACAGGTGGAATTGAAGTACTTATAGTAAAAAGCAAATGCAGGGGGGGACAGATGGAGAGAGGCTTCATAGGATAAGGCAGCTGATGGGACCTATGAGTGAAACCTGTTGGCTAGACTGGACTTCCACTTGCATTTAGTGACCCTGCATGCTGCATGGGAGATGTGAATAATGTGAAATGAGGATGAAGTATTGTGGCACAATAGCAAAGAATATGTTCAGCGACCAGTGAATAGAAGTGAGATAGACTGCAGCAGCCTTGCCAACATCAGTGTGATGGAAACCCACCAGCCAGATTGACATAATTTGCTGAACTTGAGATGTGGAAAACAGCAGTCATGATACCTCCCTCCAAACTCTCTCCTCCTCCAACTTCCTCCAAGCCTCTTCAGCCCTCCACTCTTTCTCCACCCCCTTCAGCCTTCCTCTGTTCCTCATCTTTGGCCCTCTTCTTTCTTATAATATGTGGTTTGTTTATACGATAAGAAAATATAATTCAAGCTCCAAGTGGAGCTGAATCGAATAAAGGTTTGTTTTTGAGAGAGGAATTCAAGTAAACTGCAATATATGCAAGTTATCTTGACTACTACTTCAACTGAAAACTTCGGACAATTTGTATGGGGTGAGTCTTATTGCTACTGGTATTAACAGTGTAAAACTAGCTATAGAAGTAATCACAGTGGCTCGAGACAAATATTTTCAGTAACAGATTACCTAATCAAATGAAGATGAATGTTGCAAAGAGCAGAAGGAAGTCATACTGTATATACTTGGAAACAGGAGGTGAATGGTCAACATAGTTTGTATCCACTGTACATTTAGGGGAAACATATATGCAATTATTTAGCTCACAATCGTGATGTTCACGCAGGGTGAGCTCGACTCGAGAGTATCTATAAATAGCATCTCAGTGTTTCCAATCTGTCACTGGATGCGGGGTAGTGCCTTGGGGCCATCTCCAATCATTGATGTCATTAGGGGTATAAATAGAGCGTCTGGTTGATCTATCGGTTAGATAGTGATGGATCGTTCAAGCATGGGGTTGGTAAATAGAATAGCTTTCCGTATGTGATATATCATTGACCTTTGGGTGGGATTGAAGATTTTTGAGGGTGTTGAATTGTAAAAAATATTTCTTTCAGTATTAATATTCAGATGAATATCAATATACTTTGATATTTTATTCATAACATTCTTGGCCTCTTCCTCTGCTACCCTAGCCTCTTCAGCCTGGGCTCATTTGAGCTCCTTGTGGAGCTCTGCCACCCTATGGGCGAGGTCAGACAATGGCATGGGGGTTCCAGACATAGGTTAGGGTTGATGTGTGTGGTATTCTTTGGCTTAAGGGAACTTTTTGCTAAGTTCTTCTGGACCCCCTTGATTCTTATACTGATTCCCAAATCTCCCATTTCCAAATCTCCCATTTTATACTCCCACAATCATCTTCATGGGCCTTGTGGGCTCAGCCCTTAAAGGGGGGATACTGTTAGATCCCTGAGATCTAATACCGAGGCTCCAAACCTTTGGACCTCTGAACTCCAAAGTAGCTATTATGTTCCATTTTAGTTCTTGTTGTTTGCTTCTTAAAGTATAATCCTCATTCATGACCCAAAGTAGAATACTTGTACCTTGCTCAATCCAAACCTCTGACCCTATTCCAAACTCCGATTATTATTTCACTCTTATATCCTTCTTGTTCTACATTTATGTCTTTCTTGTTGTATGTTCTTAGGGTACAATTAGGATACAAGGTATTCTTAGTCCTCCAATCTTGTATCCACTCTTTAGTTCAAATATTGACTTATTTCCTGTTACCAACCTCTAGTCTTCTCACATCACTATCTCTGTAGTTAGATACTACTATTGATACCTCCAAGTTCGAACCTCCAGATAACCTCCAACACTCTGATCTCCAAAATTAGGGACCAAATAATAGTAGGTGGTGCTACCCATAAGTTGAAGCCAAGTCCCTACCCTCTTGTATTGCTTCAAAGTCCAACCTTCAAGTCTCCGACCTCTGAAGTTTTGGGTAACATCCAAGAACTTACCAGAAATTGCACACATTCACACAAGCCTGTGCCAACAGGTATTTTTTCACTTCAGTCCGCACATTATAATTGTTGTGCAAACCGAGCACCATACAGTAATGCTCAAACTAATTCATGGTGTGCAAAAATCATTAGAGTGCACATGCTGCATTTTTGTGCAAACGGACCACCATATGGAAGTGGATAATTGTGTTTAAGGGAGAAAACAACCCATCCAACAAATGCAAGCTCAGTTACTTCACAGAAACTGTTTCCTGCATGCTCAACAAGCCTTCCAAAAATAATGAAAATATTTACAGACACAACTAACATATACAATAATTTACTGACTATATACAATTTTACCACATTTGAAGCCTTGGTGATACTCAGGATGAACAACACCACAAAAAGCCAGATCCAGAGAGACTCTCAGCCTGCATGTAAAGCATGCACATTAGTGTTAGGCACATACCTCCTGGAACACATCAGCCCCTGACAACAAGAAACAAAAGAAAATCATCCCTATAATTGCAGGAGAATGTAAAGAAGATGGTATGGCAGATGAAGCAGCCAAGGGGGAGAAGTGGACCAAAGAGGTAAAACAAACCAAGCATACATACCAGAAGCCAGGGCAGGTTGCACCAAAAAGTGGGACTTCAGGTTCCAAGCCTGAGACCATGGACATTGATGGAGAAACCAACACCCTCATTCATGCAGGGTGCCAGGGGATAAGTAAGATTGGGCCTTCCTCCCTTTCATGCCCCAGGCAGGTGCCCAGGCCAAACCTGTATAGACTTGGCAGTGTAACTGGTGCAGGTGAGCATTTTCCAGGCTCTTAACCAGGTCAGAACTCACATGGTTAGTAGTATAGTGTTCCAGTCCCCCCACGCCCCATGGTTCAAAAAAGAGAACATGGGCCTCATGCACCCATTGTCCAGTAATTTTATCTCACCTGGATGGCAAGGACAAATGCAAGAAAATCCTGGAGTCAGTGAGTTTTGAGCAAGCAACAATAGATTTTGGAGACTCATTAGGGTCAAATGAAGGCACCAGGGATATTGTCTCTGGCATTGCTGCACAGCAGTCATTCATGCATTGTTGTGATAAAATCCAATATATATATATATATATATTCTTCTCTCTTTCCCCTGACTTTTCTACAGTCCCAGAAGGCTGGGGGTATGTTTAAATAATATTCTATATTATACAGAAGCAGAGCTTTGGAACAGCATCAACTGCTGTTCCAAATGACCAGCATGAGCCATAGATGCACAATGATATCGTGACACCAGTCAAGAATGAATCACTCACATGATTACCCTGCACATTCCTCAGCAGTACCCAATTGATATGCTTACACAATCATGTAAGCACCTGGTCATTGGAAGGGTAAAAGTAGAATAGAGAGCCATTATGGTAAATAGAAGGCCATATCAAGACAACAGAGCCCACAGGATGCAGTGCAATGTGGCATTAAAGGTGCACATCAAATTGAATTGCTCACAAAAAGATACATAGTACAGAGGGCCCCCTGATATTTTTATATCATTGCCTTCAAGTATTTTTATACTTATATTTTTCCCCTGTCACCTCATCTGTTGATTATGTGCACCATTCAGTTTTATTGTCCAATTCCAATCCTCTAATTAGTGTTATGAATGTTGTGATATGTGATTTAATATACTTATGAATGTGGGGTATGATTCAGGCTTCAAATGAAGCTGAATTGAGCAGAGGTTTGCTATGAGGGAATATTCCAGATAATTGCAGT
>QFFB01022756.1:0-13768 GCA_003316465.1 Ramaria cf. rubripermanens
AAAGAAAGATTAAAGATACAGGGGCCAGAGGTTGGACCGGTGAGGGGACTAACAAGGGTCGCAGTTATGGATTAGGCACATCTCGCCGGTGATATGTACGATAGTCATAGGCAGGCAAATGATTCAGGTGGTCATTGCCGGTTGCGACCGGCGATCCCTATTGTAAAAATTATGTCCGCAAAATTGTAAGGCACCTATAGCTCAATGGCAGAGCGCCAGACTTCTATTTCTGGTAATTTTAGCCATCTCTATCTGGAGGTTGCGGGTTCGAGTCCCGCTAGGTGTATAGGCTATCTTTTGTAAAAGAATTTCGAGTGGGCTTCAACCTCTCCGGCCTTTAGTACTTATTATTCGAAGTGCTATCCTGAAATTTTCCGCTATTTTAGGACATGGTTCCTTGCAGACCTTAATTGTGCGCCCCGGACTTCCCGCTTGCAGATGTTTAATGTAAACGGGTAAAATAATACTTATTAGGTTGCAGAGACCCAGCTGTGGAATTTTGTTAGTCCCACTAAATTGTATGTTTCACATGGGGGATAAGAGCTTTTCTCATTCTCAACCTTGTGGCATGGCATTTAGTAGATAAAGATCCCCTGCCCTACAAACGGTGTAGATCATTTATAGTGCTAATACAGAATACTTGAATCCCTATAAATGTTTTCAGCTTTTTCTAAGTACTTGTGGGGCTTCTGGGGCTCAGACGTGTTTTTTGCGACACAAGTTCTGGATTTACCAAGTTGGAGGTTGCTCAATAAAATTATTCTCACTAAGCGCATTCGGAAGCTTATAAGAATGTAAGACTCTTGAATATTTTTATACTTTTGAAGTGTGTGTTGGGCCCACATAATATGTTTTTCTGCGACGTTCTGGACTCCCTTTTTGGGGGGAAAGGTTGCTTACAGTAATAGAATTATCTCTCGATGACACACACGCTCAGCGTGTCGTTCGTACTGTACTGTATGAGTATTGCCTCAATAATACTACATGTACTAAGTAGTACTATAATCTATTGGCGTGTAATGTATTTTCCTTCAAATTTTCTTTTTCTTTGCTTCTTCTTTTTTTTTGGTAAATTGAATCGAATTAATGAAACTTGTTTTGATTGCGAATAAAAGCGATTGCCTTTCTCTTGTGTAATCCATGAATCAAAACTAATAGGTCCTGTCCTCGCGTTTTGTTCCTCTTGGTGCGGCCTATTTACGTAAGTTGTTCAAAACATGATACTAAAAATCCCAGTGACACATCATTCCTTCTAATTTCTACGCAATGACGAAAACAAAGCTATGGTATAAGATTCAAGGGTCTTATGGGTACATTGACCGAAAGAGGGAAGATACTACGTCTTCTTCCATTTTAGCTTGTAATATAAAATTCAAACACCGACTAAGCCTGAATCAGGCCAGCACTGGCATCTTCTTAAGCAGTCAGTTCCAGCATACAGAGACGTTCAACTACCAAAAATAAATTAACTTGTTATGAAAATGTATCGGTATAATTGCATGTGTAGTAGACGAATTTGGTGGTTGGCCCTTCAATGACTTCCCGATGGGGCCGCGGATTTTAAGCCATCTCCTCCTCGCGGGGTTTGAAACAGTTACTGCTGTGGACTGAGTCGTTTCCCTTATGCAGACCCCACCGGCTGCATCAACTACCATGGCATCGCCTGGTTCTGCCCCCTCCGTTCGAGCGCATCCAAATCGACCGCCGCCCGACCAGTTTTCGTCCTCCATGGCCACCAACAATCTCGCCAGACCTGTTCCAACACTTACTTCTTCTCTCGATATTCCTGTCGAGGGTGTCCTTCCCATTCCCAAACCTTCTCTCGCCTCATCAACGATTGATGAGGATTTCCCTCCAATCCCACAACCGCCTCCACAGGAGGAAACAGAAGGCAGGCGAGCACCCCGCAAGTCCAAAACCGATGCACTTGCTGCTCTACAAACTCGTTCGGTGTCGCCCTTTCCTGGCTCTGGACGTGAAACATCGATTTCTATGGGTATTGAAGATCCCCGTCCATCTATGTTCGACGATATCTTACCTACTCCCGTACCTGCTCCTCGTGCCCTCGATATGCGGACCGTCAAGACTAAAGGCTCTCAGAGCCAAGTCGCTACCCTAACCTCTCGCCCATTTGGTCTTGAGGAATGTCCAACATTTTATCCTTCAGTGGAGGATTTTGCAGATCCTCTCAACTACATTCGTTCTATTGCTGATCGCGCTCAACAGTACGGGATCTGCAAAGTTGTTCCGCCAGATAATTGGAATATGCCATTTGTGACAGACACTGAGGCAAGTAATGCCAATCCTTACATCGCCATCGCGGCTAGTTATAATGTTCAATGTCGGCTCTTTACAGACATTTCGTTTCAAAACTCGAGTTCAACGCCTAAATTCGATCGAAGCTGCGTCTCGAGCAAAACTGAATTTTTTAGAGCAACTATATCGATTTCACAAACAACAAGGCAATGCACGAGTCTCTATTCCTACGATCAATCACAAACCATTAGATCTGTGGCTGTTGAGAAAAGAAGTTCAAAACTTGGGGGGATATGAAGTTGTAAGTCCATTCACTTGAAGGCACTCTGGAGTCATGTCAACTGTCCCTGTATGGTTCAGGTCACAAAGAGCAAAAGATGGGGTGAGCTTGGGCGAGCTCTCGGATACACGGGTATCCCCGGTCTCTCCGCACAGCTCAAGGGTGCCTACACGAGAGTCATTTTGCCATATGAAAATTTCTACAATCATGTTCGCAACTCACCTTCTATGTCCCCTGCCGCTCCTCGCAATGCACACGTCAACTCTCACAATGTTCCCAGCGCCGGCCGAATGAGCCGCCTGAGCGCATCCATCGCTTTAAGTGCCAACGAGCCTGCGCCTGGCAGCCCCTCGTCTCACTCGTCAAGTCCTCTGTCGGAGCCCCCAGAAGATGTTGATGCTAACGGAAGCAAAAGTGAAAACGGCAGATCCCGAGTCGGAACCGAATCTGGTGATATTGGTCTGTTATATTTTCCTTCATTTAGCAATGTATCATAATGTCTCACTGACGGTCTGTAGAGATCAAGCATAGTGCTATCGGAACGCCTACCTTACTGTTCCCTGCCGAAATTATTGCCACCCAGGAGACGAAAATCCAAGTCCCTATAGGAGAAGTGCGCTGCACAACTAGCCTATGTTCTACCTGCTGACTCTTCTTTGTCAGAATTGTGAAATATGTCAAGAGAAGAATGACGATCCCAATATGCTCTTATGTGACGGTTGTGACTGCGGCAAGTATTTCCGTGGTTATGCATCTTAATAGTCCTATTGACCCTCCTGCATCGACATAAGGGTTCCACATTTACTGCCTCGACCCTCCCCTACAATCAATTCCAAAAGGACAATGGTATTGCCATACCTGCCTGTTTGGAACTGGTCAGGACTTTGGCTTTGACGAGGGCGAAGAGCATAGTCTGGCAAGCTTTCAAGCACGTGATGTCGAATTTCGTAGGCGCTGGTTTGAGAGCCATCCCCCACTTGAGTCTGCCAGCAAGCCTGGTGACGACGACCCGTTTGTCAATCTAATCGGGGATGTCCGTGTCTCTGAATTCGATGTGGAGAAAGAGTTTTGGAGACTAGTGCAGTCTCCTTATGAGACAGTTGAGATTGAATATGGGGCAGACGTACACTCAACCACGCATGGCAGGTATATTATTGCAACTCAGACTTGTTGCATGTTGATGGCTGAATGTCTGTCGTTATCAGTGCTATGCCTACCCTTGAAAATCAACCCCTAGATTCATACTCAAAGGATGGTTGGAACTTGAACAATATCCCTATCTTGGCGGAATCTCTTCTTCGTTTCATTAAGTCAGACATATCCGGAATGACTGTTCCGTGGACGTATGTCGGTATGGTATTTTCGACATTTTGTTGGCACAATGAGGTACGAATACCAAAAATTTCAGCGCGGATGGGAAGTGATAGACTCTACCAGGATCATTACACATCAAGTATCAATTATAGTAAGTTTTCCTTCCATTGCTTCATTCTGTCGCCAACATGTACGTATTGCAGTGCATTGGGGGGAGACGAAGACCTGGTACGGTATTCCTGGAGATGATGCTGAAAAATTCGAAGCGGCTATTAAAAGAGAAGCTCCTGATCTGTTTGAGTCACAGCCAGATCTTCTCTTTCAGCTTGTCACACTTATGAATCCAGCCCGAGTACGCGAGGCTGGAGTTCGTGTGTATGCTTGTAATCAGCGTGCAGGGGAATTTGTCATTACATTCCCAAAAGCTTATCATGCAGGCTTTAACCATGGGGTAAGATGGATTGCTCGTTCTGTCTCGGATTGTCTAACGGTGACCGTTAGCTTAATTTCAACGAAGCTGTCAATTTTGCTTTGCCAGAATGGCTTCCATATGGGCGATCTTGTGTTCAACGCTACCAAGAGCATCGCAAGCTACCTGTCTTTTCGCATGACGAATTGCTTATTACCATAACCCAACAGTCCACGTCTATCAAGACTGCTATGTGGTACGGCCCTCCCTACCTATTTGCTTTTAACGCTCAGCCTTGTGCTTTGTTCGAAAAGGCTTTACCCTAACCTTCAAGAGATGCACCAGCGCGAGATGCAGCGCCGCGGGAGAATTCGAGGACGAATACCCAATCTGGAAGAAGTACTCGTTGATTATGATCATCCTGAGGAGCAGTATCAATGTGCCATCTGCAAGGTTTTCTGCTACATCTCTCAAGTGGCCTGTACCTGCACTGCCAAGGTTGTGTGTCTGGACCATGCAGACAACTTATGCAGTGACCCTCTCGCGACACGCGTTCTTCGAAAACGCTTCTCCGACGAGTCACTTTCCGAAATTTTACACAAAGTGTGTGAACGTGCCGCCGTGCCAATTGCTTGGAAAAGCAAATTGAACAGACTTCTCGAGGAATCTCCCCGGCCACAGCTTCGATCCCTACGTGCTTTACTGGCAGAAGGCGAGCGCATCAACTATAATTTGACCGAATTGCCCGCCTTGCGTAAATGCGTTATTCGGGGCAACGAATGGGTTGAAGCTGCAAATGTTTTTGTAGCACGTAAACCGAGTCGCAAACGTACACGGAAGCCCAAAGGACGCCCTTCTGCAACTATCGATTCGAAAAGCGATTTTCAAGAGGAATTTGCCGACCGAGCTGAGCGGGGACTGGCTGATTTGTACAGCGTTATTGAAGAAGTGGAGAATTTGGGTTTCGATACTCCAGAAATTGCCACACTTCGAGGCATTGCTGCACAGGCCGAAGACATCAAGGCAAAAGCTCACGCACTACTTAGCCACAGACACGGGAAAGAGGAGAACCCGGATTTCTTACAGGAATGCGATACCCTGCTGGCACAAGGGTCGTCTCTCAACATATATCTTGAAGAAATGGTCGATGTCGAAAGGATCTTTATGCGATCAAAGCTTCTCAAGGAATTGTCTACTTTAGACGAGTCTGTAACAAGCCTCGATGATATTCGGAACCTTCTTGCTCGCGCTCGAAGCTGCAATCTACCCGAAGAAAATGAGTTCATGAAGCTGTTGGAGGAGAGACGGCGGGTTGGCGATGAGTGGGATCGGAAAGCCAATGCTATTTTGTCGCGACCTATGAAGACCATCCATGAATTAGGCCAACTCGCTGCTCTGGAACCAGGAGTGCCAGTGGACCCAGAGACATTTGATCAACTTTTAGAGGCTCTTAGCAAGGGAAAGTCTTACGAGCGACAGGCCTTTACCTGGCTAAATCCAGAGGCAGGGGCACCGTTGCCTAGGGTGCTGGAAGTCCTTCGACTTATTGCAGTCGCAGAGAGTGATTTCTCCATCCCTGCCTTACACGAAGTTAAGGAGACTGCACAGATGGCATACGAACTGGAGTTAAGGTGTGAATCTGTACTGAAGAACAGATACCATCACGAAGGATCGGAGTCCATCTTTGATGCAATGCGCAAGTGGCGAAGCTACGCGCGGGATAAATTGTCGAAGTACTCCCTCCCCAACGTAGAGAAGATGGAACGCCAACTCGACCTACATGAGCAATGGTTGAAACGGTTACCCTGGTATTGTGGTCATCACAAAGGTGCCCATGGTCAGCAGGTGATGGACGACGTACTTGAGTGTACAAAACCTGAAGACGACCCGCCACCTAGTGACGAGTATTTCACGTGTATTTGCACGATCCCGGTACGACCCCCTCCTCCTGGACAAGTTTCGGACGCTGTTCAGTGTGACCACTGCTATGCACGCTTTCACGGCGCTTGCGCTGCTAATGGCGGATCATGCCCCTTTTGCGATCATCATCATTGGAATGGGTCTATACACAAAGATCGAGCGTCTTATCATTACTGCTTTCTCCCTACCATCTTGCTGGGGGCTCCTGACATCACCAAGCATTACTCTTTGGCCTGGAAGCACCTAGAGGTTATCGTAACCCGTGTTGACAGGCTTTCAAATCATGTTGGCAATTTTTTGTCGTTTGCATCTCAGCCTGGAAATCAGCGCCCTGAGTACATTCCTCAAGTACGACATTACATGCGAAAGTTGTTCAAGATTCAGTTTGCAGTGTCCCCTAATCCTGAAGTGTCTTATGGTCTCGATCTGGCGGGCTTACATCGCATCCTAGCCAGTCAGCCACCTCCAATGCGCCTCAAAAAGCGTCGACGACCCAAGTTTTTGTTTCGTCAGGATGTTGACAAAGATGCGGCGGATGCAACTCGTTGCATTTGTCGCAATACAAGTTACTCTTCTCCAGAACGCCATGCTGTCCAATGTGACCATTGCAAACATTTATATCACTCAGCCTGTGTGTTCTTCCCACTGGGTCGTAATAAGCCTGAACCAGAGTTCACCTGCCCTCTATGCTGTATCCGAAAGGCAAAAAATTACCCTTATGCTGACTTGCGAGTCAAGCTTGCCGGTATGTCCTATGCTTGTCAGTAATTATTCTATGCTGAGAAGTTGTAAATAGATGATCCAGATGATGGAGTGTACGTCGACTACAAAGCATGCCTCAATTCTTTCGCACGAGATCCTATTAGGTGTAGATTACCGCCACCTTATGGCTGCGTCATTGAAGTCGAGCTGGTACGTTTCATCTCCGGACAGCCTGAAAATATTGCAGTCGTACCACCCCCCCGTGCTCCGCCTGGTCGACAGCAGGTACAAACACCAGGTCTGCCTCCTCCGCCAGTTCTTCCCCTCGCGCCACCCGGCATCGGCCCTAAAGGAATTCCTACCCCTACGCTTCCTGTCCCTCATATGTATTCACAACCTAAAGGCCCTCCTGCAGGAACACCACCCGGGCCAGGACCGTACAATACACCTCAATATACTTCCCAGGTTGTTGGACCGTATATGCTACTTGATGATGGACCATCTAGCAACGGCGTGCCTCCACATAAGAAGCGGAAGCTCCCTGAATCTGATGAGAACGAGAACGGGGTGCAACCGCCACCCCACAAACGTCCGGTTCGATCTCGAACGCCTTCAACCTCCTTGCCAGGATTCCCACCTCATACTGTCGAGACGTCCAGCCATCGTGACCACTTCCTTGGAGCGTCACATATTGTTCCAAGGCCGTCACCACCAGCATATAGCCCTAGCAGAGGTCGTCACACACGGTCACCCCCTCCTAGCCCGAGTCATAATCATCTGAATGGTGGGTACTCACATGAGCCACCAAGTGTGACACCCCCTGGACCGCCCATACACTCTTTCCATTCTGCAACCTCCAGTACGTCACTTCCGCCTCCATATTCGAATGGTCATTCTCGATCTTCTGGTCCTCCATCCCGACCCCCACACTCTCCACGAGGGCGCTCCAGTGCTTCCTCAGGACTTGCATCACCTGCTGGAATCGAGGTTGCGCCACCATCGGCCCCACCGCAAGGAATTAGAAAGGTGAAGTTGGTAGTAAAACCACAAGACAAACCCGCATCCGATCCCGCCATGCCTCCTGAATAGTATGACATTCATATGTATATGCGCTCATCGTGATCCTCGCTCTGGTGATTGGCTTCACATGTTTTGTACTGTATGTTGTTATTATGGCCATTTGTTATGACTTTTGACTAGCGGAATTTGTCTTACGAAATGATAGATAGGAAGATTGCAAGGCACAAAGCATAAACCGACAAGAAAAAAATCATGTAAGAAACGTGGTAGTGTAACATTGCGAGAAGCTTTAGTCAATGCGCGCGTTGTATTCTTCATCGAGAAACCATCAGTCTATACGTAAGGAATGATCCAATGGCACCGAAGCCAACTAGAACCCCAATTATCGATCCAAACCATGTATAACCCTGTACTTTATCCGTCAGAGGATGTATCAGAGACATAGCGACGGCACGAACCGTTTGAACGTCCTGACCAGGGACGTGTACATTCATCCCCCATAAGCCTGCCAAATAGTCAGAAATACAGCAGTGCAACTGACGTGGGCGTCGCGTCGCACCAGTGACTAGGTTCATGGGAATAAGCACCGTCCCTAAAGCTGTCAATTTTGAAAGAACATCATTAATTTGATTGTTTGCGTCTGTCATCTCGATAGAGATTTGGGCGAGATAATTCGAGTGGGACCGAGACAAAATCTTCTCATAATGATTTAAGTTCTGCGTCATAGTGATCAAGTGGTCCTAGTCGACGTCTGTCAAGGTCATTCATAGAGAATAAAGACGCGAGACTCACCTGAATATCGGATAAATACAGGCCCTGTGGATAAAATGAGCCAAGAAGTTATCGAAGTCATGGTTAAGGACTAACGATATCAGACTTGGGAGCAACAGTCCAGTTCTCATTGCAACGTTTCGCCAGGCCTTTCACCACGTCTGCCTTACTACCCATCAGTCTGAGTAACCCCATAACCTTTTTGCGGCAAGTCCCAATCCTATACCACATCCTGATGGGCCTCGATACTAGAGAAGAAAACATGGTCTCTCACCGTCTCAGCATATCGCTCTGCTCCGCTTCCTTGAGAATTAGCACCAACTCATCGATGCTGTCGACTTCATATTCGATGCTTTGGATAAGTGGTCCAAAAGCGTCGGTGATGTCGTCAATGAGGGCGTATGAGATCCAGTCCGAAGTGACATTAATGTAGTCCTTGAGCTGTGTAATCCTGCGGCGTACGTTCTGAGGGTGCGGTGTCGGGCGGAAGTGAAACTACAGACAGGTCGACAAGCAATAAGCATGGAATAATAACAACGACAGATGAATAATTTAGGAATAACGTACAGATAATGTACCCTCCCGAAAGACAATTATATACATGTTGACAGGCTCAAGATATGTCGGCGAATACTGATCTTGATCAAACGAACGAAAGCAGACGAGGTAGTAATTGCGAAATAGTTCAATTTTCTCTCGTGCTTCTTCCATCTGAATGTCTTCGGTAGTCAACGGATGAATGGAAAACACCTGCTCAACAACTAATATGTTATCAGCTGTGACAGCTGTAAGAAGTGACAACGAACCTTGCTCAGCATGCGCATTTCATCATCCGTGGGGTCTAATACGTCCAGCCACCACGTATTACCTTCCGAATCATCATCCATAGCACCATGAGGTATATGTCCTTTCTTGTCCAGGAATGGTCCAAGGCCACCGTCCGCAACTGGGGCCGGTGTACCACCTCGGGAATTTCTCAGGGGCGGAGTTGGGATTGCGACGCCACGGGCCTGCTTAGCTGCATTGGCAGGACCTCTACCTTCCCTCGGTGGGCTCCGTTCATCCTCAGAGCGTAGCTTACCTGCGAAGAGCTCTTCAAAAGTCTGACCCTCTGCAGGAAGTTCAGATAAGCTCCGCGCGTGTATGGTCGCAGAAAGAGAATTAGAGTAGAATGAGAATCTATAGGGTCGGTCGTGTCCCTGTCCATTAATGCCTACCGAAGAGCCCATTCCCCACCCGGAGGGACCAGCCGCGTATCGACCGTCGTTGGCAGCGCCAAGGAAAAGCCCAGACGCGGCTGGGACAAGGGAGGGCGGAGGTGCCCCCAATACACCGTTAACGTTTCCTTCAAAGAGGGCGAGTTTCCCACTTTTGCCTCGTCGCACGCCAGGTGTATTGGACTGAGAAAGCTTTCGCTGACGGAGACGTGTAAACTCCGGGGAAGATTCATGATCGACTAGAAGATCGGATGCGTCCCCCTCAGCTGTTTCGGTGGGGTCAAATGCCGTGGGAAGGGCTGACACATTTGTTGCTACTGCCACAGCTGGTTTCCGTGCGTTTTGTGGGGGTGATTGAGGGAGCATTGCGCGTTGTCGTGTCGGTGAGCCAATACCAAGACGGCGCCTCTCTTCGTCGCCGAACTCTTCCATGTGCGAATAGTCAAAGTTGGAGCGGTAGACAGCAGGTTGGTACATTGGGAGAGCACCCGAAGCATCGTGCGAGTCCAGTTCCGGGCGTGAACCCTGGTTCAACGAAAAGAGTAAGTCGGCATTGTGGCCAGGGGAAAGGTGTGGCAGCATGGTGAGATTAGCCGTGACATTGTGGTCAGCTTCCTCGCCAGCTACCCTTCCTGACATTTCCCAATCCATAGCTTCTTCTTCGTGGGGCGAAAGAATTGAGAAACCTTGTTCTGGAGAAGAACGAAGTGGAGAGGCAGAAGTGAGAACACTGTTCCCACCAGGTTGCTGACGGCCTGGTATAGGCATAGTGGAGCTGCCTCTCCTTGCTCTAGACATCTGCATTGCCAGATCAACGTCCATGGTCCGCTGTCTTTCTCTTGCTTCGGGGTCATTGGGGTCGATGCTTTGCCTGGCCTGAGATGGACGTGGATTCTCGTCTGAGATATTATGAGGGGGTGGAATGTCTATGGGATGGACTGTGATAGAGCGACTGTGAGAAGAAGGAATCCTCTCCCTACTTTCATCGTCTAAGGACATGATAACAGGTTTACCTCTGTTACGACCCTGCCCTACGTCGAAACGGGTCACGAATCGGACGCTCCGTTTGCGGTCAAGTCTGAACTCCGACGCGCGTCGTACTTTTTGCGCAGTTATAGGCCCGATAAGGTAGGCGCCAGTTACGCAGAAATGTTTGTGCGCCCTTACAGCGCTTTCAAAAAACCTTGAACGCGCGTCGTTACTTTTTTTTCTCAGAGGCGCCTGAATGGTTTTGGCGCCGGTGTGAAATTTTCATTTTCGACATTGGGCCCATGAACAACTAGAACCCCCCCACCTTACGTCTCCGGCGATCATGATGGTAAGGCTGACAATGTGGTAAGTAGCCCTGATCCCCTGGAGGAGACAGACAGGGAATTATTTAGTATGTCTTGTACTGCATGGGACCTGTCCCTTAACATGCTAACTTGAACATTACAGTCCAAGCTCCATATCCAGATTCCGGCATGTGTACCTGCTCTCATCTCCAAGGCTCATGTCTCGGATACAGTGCTGGAAACCAAAGAGGAAGGCATGCAACTGGTGGCCGAGCAGCCCTCTGCGGTTCTTAGTCTCATACCATTCATTTGTGGGAGCTAGGCACACATTTAGCAGTTCTCTTTACAAGGAAAGTGTGACTGATACTCACTACATCCTCCACAATGAAGTCAAAAAACTCAGACCCATTGACCAACTCAGGTGTGAGCACAGGCAGAATACTATACCTTTCTTCCCACACAAATTGGGTATTTACCATTGCACATTGTTCACAGAGCAGCCATTTTGGCAGTAAATTGTCTGATCATCCTTGCTTGATTCATTGGTCCACACAAATTGGCTGGCCACAAAATGTGTTTGAACCTCCTCCATCCACAGTGTCCTTGCCTCCTCATCCTGCTCCATAGCACATCACCTGAGCAGCTTGTAAGATAGACTGATGTTCTGGATTGTGTAATACAAAGTGGACCTGGACACCAATACATCATGCTCAAGTGCCAGACAGTCCTGGAGCTCATCAAGTTACATTTCAGAGCTGCTTTGAATAAGATTGATAAGGCCATGTGTCACATTCAGAGTGTGGCAGCCTTGGAGGGGATTCTGGGGCAGCACCACATGCCTATATTCATCCAAGTCATGTTCCCAACAGCTCATGCTACTGTGGGAGACATTGAGGATTTCACAAACTTCATCAAGAAAACCCATTATCCAGAAGCCACAGTGTATGCTGCTTTATACCAGCACTGATATGTCAACAGCCCATTTTGAAGGAGGGGCGCCAAAATCATTTGGGTGCCTCTGTTAAGACCGGGTCTTCGTGTAGGACCTCGGGGGAGCTTGGACCGAGCTTGGCCAAGGAGTACTAGGGAGGGCTAGGCTTCAGCTTGTGTGCTGCGCCATCCACTATTACACGTGCCCTGGATTTTGGATGGAGATCAGGACCAGAGGAGTGGAGGGACTAAGAGGAATGGGAGCGAGAAACTTGTAAAGGGTTCAAAGGGTATCTAGTTGGATTTCTGACTGAAGAGCGAAGTACATACAGAGTGAGACTTATATACGGATAACAGAGGAAACAGGGTTGGACAGAACTAACTAAGGGAATCAAAGGAGTTCGGGGACAGAGTACAGGGAATGGGCTCGGGCTTGGGCTCGGACTACTTCAGGATGGGCTCAGATAAGGTCGGGCTCGGGGTATGGGCTTGGAACGGGGTTAGTTGCTGAATATGGTTGCCGGAGATCCGTGAGGAACCAGATCACAACAGCCTCTGAGAAAAATAAAATAACAATACACGTTCAAGGTGTTTTGAAAGCACTGTAACTTGCAAGTTTCAAGAAATTGATCACCATGGGGTTGTTGAGAGGAGTTCTCTCAAGAACTCTATGGCTTTATTTAATATCCTTGTAGCTCCAAATTATCAAGCTAAAAAAAAAAAAACTTTTAAAACATCTAAAGTGCATCTTCCAGTCAAGCTGGCAACATTATATAGGCCTTCCAGCAATTCCTGAGTGTAAGGGCAACCCTTGTGCACTGCAGAAACTACCCTATCACACAGGCTGACAGAGGGGAAAACCAAAGTCTACATAAATCAAGTAGACATACAATGGGAGGGGATCTCACCTGACAGATGGGAAAACCGAAGAGAAAAGTCTAAGGTCCCACACTGCCAGTGAGCCCGTATTATACTACGTTTAACTACAGTCAGGGTCGTCGCTCAGTACGTACCAACCCTGCACACCGCGGATCTCCACTCGACCCTGGATGTTGTACATGAGTTGTTTCACCTCTAGAGCCGCTCCAAAAGTGGAAGTGGGTCGGAGTTCGAGGCTTCGGAGCTTCGGAGGTGCGGGAGTGTGGAGCTTCGGAGTTGTAGCTCCGGAACTTCGGAGGTGGGAAATGGGGTGTCCCCTGACACTGAGGGGCTTGTGCATCTAACAAAAAATTATTTATGGCTATCCAGACAGCCCTAGGCACTTTTTACTACTTTCACAATGGGGGGAATGGCCCCTAGAAAGGCTGGGGCCAAGAGAAGACTTAAAAATCTAGGACAGTATGCTATCAAGGTAAAATTCACTTCAATAATATCATTAATTATAATATTTGACTGTTTACATTCAAAGAGGATTTCTGTCAGGGGACACCCCATTTCCCACCTCCGAAGCTTCGGAGTTACAACTCCGAAGCTCCGCACTCCCACGCCTCCGAAATTCCGGAGTCCTGAACTCAGCCCCACCCCCGCTTTCGGAGTGGCTCTGGAGGTGAAACGACTCGTGTACGACATCCAGGGTCGAGTAGGAGATCCGCGGCATGCAGGGTCGGTACATACAGAGCGACGACCCTGACTGTAGTTAAGCGTAGTATAATATGGGCTCACTGACAGTGCAGGA
>QFFB01022765.1:0-37272 GCA_003316465.1 Ramaria cf. rubripermanens
GCCGGCACCTCGATCACTACGCTCCTTACCAGGTCCCCTCCCGTGATCATAGTAAAAAGGAAACAGCTGACGAGAGTTTTATGGAAAAATTCGCCACGTATGGACTGTTTGAACGAATCAGCGAAAAGGCGTTCACTAACTACCGAGCCACTTTCGACCATGGACAACGGGCGTACCGTGGTGGTCGACATGGAAGGGGTCGAGGAAGAGGTCCATATCACGGCCCTCAGCGTGATGAGGACAGCCGCCCTCACAAGAATAGGAGGAACAAAGGAACTGACACAGGACCAGGCCAGACGGCAGCCACACCTGCGTCTGCACCTGCTCCCGTGCCAGGTCCTTCGCAAACAGGGCCCGCGCCGCCCCCCAACAACGGCCAAGAACCTAGTTTGTGCCCGAAACAGTCAATATTGTCAGCTGATGACGAACATGCGTTTGAACTCATAGTACAGCAGATAATAGACGGTGTTGCGGGAATGGCCACAGGAGGCGCTGAAGTACAAATGAACGGACAGCCTGCCTAGACAGTGAATGATTAGTTAGGTTGGCTTACGGAACGTATAGGTTAGTTGTTCACTACCTTGTAGCGAAGGAGGGCGAGTGTAAGGAACCGGTACTAGCTTACTAACACCGACCCCTTACAGTCCCCGACCCGAGCAAGCACCAAGAATAGAAACAAGTTCATATAAATTGAGACCGAGTCGCATGTAGATAGCCAGCTTTTAGCACCCCATATACACGTTGATTCCGACTGGTTAACTCGAGGAAAGACCTATCCCTCTCGTCTTACTCAGTTAGAATCTGCGGCTTCAAGCTCCGATAACAACTTCGTCACACTACCCATACTGATCAGCCACCTTCTAAACCATTCAATGCACCATAGTCTGCCCAATCAAGAGCTGCCACCTAGCTACCTGTGATATCAGTGCAACAGTTACCTTGTCCAGTGCAAAGTTGTTGTTCTCATGGATGTAGTGGTAAGGCTTGCAGGAGATGGGAAGCCATACATGAGACATGTCTCATGTGTTTGTCACGTGAGGCACAACAATATTCACTCATGTAAGTGAGCACCATTACATAAGCCAGTGGTGCTACCTTGTTGGTCCATGCATGGTCAGCTACCAGTTGTGAGCAATTGTGTTTCTATGTATATGGAATTGCATGAAGTGGCACCATATGGAGACCCTGCAGAAAGTGATACCAGTGCACTGATCTGTGTCACAGTTTACATACACTGTGTTTGATATTCTTATATGCTACACATGGATTGTTATGGCATCTTGCTAGTGAATTGTCAAGCCTAGTAAAAATTTGTTATGAATGCCTGCACACAACTGTACCCATCCACATATACATATCCTATTCATGGCATCACTAATGACTATCCACAAGCATATACCCATTGTGAATGTGTCAAGTTACACCAAGTCACATGACCAGGGCATATGACATGTATGTATTGCACACCAAGCTATCTTGAATCCTACCACTGGGAGATATGAGCCAACATTGGAGGACCCTAGGTGTTACAAATGTGTAAACTGGGAGACAGAAGGCAGAAGGTGGATCAGAAGGGACTTTGGCTTCAGCTTATATGCTGTACCCTCTCAAACAATCACTGTGTCCCAAGACTTTTGAATGGAGTGACAAGGTAATGAAGCACAGTTCCACAGTATGTGCAGAAGTGTGGAAGTGTGGAAGTAATGACAGAAGTGTACTAAGAACACAATAGACAAGGTTAACATGAAATGTAGTTGATATTTTAACTAAGGTAACTAATATGAATCCAGGGGCTTATATACTAGAGGGTACATACAAGTAGGTAGGAGTAATGACTTCTGAGTCAGAGCAGAAGAGGTACACAATGCAGATCACAAACAGAGTTGGGGATCATAGCATAGGAAGGGGACATAAGCATGATAACTAAAAAGGTACTCATCATCCTTTGATAAGGGGACACAGACATTTCACAAGGAACAAAATACTCTTGTGGATGGAGGGGCCATGGGATCAGAGAGCTGAGTAAAGGTATAGTTGTAACAGATGAGATAGTATGGAAGATGGAACTGGAAGTGTGGAATGCACGGATGTAACACTAGGCAGGGGTCACTGAGGTGATCAAGGGGCATGTGCACCCATGGGGATGCAACACAACACTCCTTTTTTCTATCACTTGTCATTTCACATGTTGCATCACCCTATGTATGTGTTGAATGTGTAGGTAGTGTCTGGTGAATCCATCAGCTGTCAGGGGATGCCTCATTTTCTGCTTCTGCTTCCAAAGTTCCATGCTTCCACACCTCTGAAGTTCCAGAGTTCTTAAGTTCCAAACTCTGCTCTGCTTCTACTTTCAGAACAGCCCCAGAAGTGGAACAGCTTGTGTACCACCCAACATCCAGGGTCGGTTAGGGGTTGGCAGAGGGCAGGGTTGGCAGGTACTGAGCAATGGCCCTGACTGCAGTCAGGCATAGTATAATATGCGCTCACTGGCAGTGGGCAACCTTAGACTTTTCTCTTTGGTTTTCCCCTCTGTCAGGTGGGATCCCCTTTCATTGTATATCTCATTGATTTATGTATTCTTTGGTTTTCCCCTCTGTCAGCCTGTGTGACTGTGCAATCTCCACAGTGCTCTAGGGTTGCCCTTACAACATGATTGTGTAATCTCCCTGGCACTCAAGGCACCAGGCCACATGTGAATATTGCTACATGTTTCAGAACAGTGTACAGAACAATTAGAACTCACAGAATGCAAGTGGAATGGAATACCAAGTGTGTTCATCCCACAGCTGTCCAAGGAACAGGGCACACAGGGCACAAGTCCCTATACAAGCATTTATTTGAAGTATTTCAAAAATTTGTTGTTTTTATTACTGGCTCTGAACTTGAAAATAAACTTCCAGGGTAGAATAGTCACAATGTGGCAAAAATATGTTAAGAAATTTAAAGGTCCTTTTGGGATAGAATAGCCATAATTGGCTATTCACCTCTGCAACCATAGTGGCACAAGATAAACTGCTAAAGACACATTCCCCTACACAAGTGTTCAGTCACATGTCACTGTTGCCCTCAAACCTGAACACTTTTGGTCCTTATAATGTGTCATGATGTGACATCAAACACCAGGCCAGACAAGGTCACAGAAAGTGCATACGATGGCTCTAAACCATTTTCCTTGACAAGGCTTCTAGTATTACAGTATTACAGGTACTATGAAGCAAGTGTCAATGCTCTTCCCAGAAGTGCATATTGGTGAACTATCTCACTGGTTTTCTCTTTCGCTTGCCCCAGCCCACCTCTTGCTCATCAGGTTCAGTGGATTCTCTGCCAGGTTCCTTCATAGATAATTCTCTATGCTTCTCTTGTCAGAACCTTGTTCCAAAATTAAGGGCACACACAATAGTAGATAGCACAGCATAAAAGCCGAAGCCTAGCCCTTATCCATACCATCCTTGGTATGAGCTTGGTATGAGCTCACCCCAAAGTCCCATGCCTAGACCTCAGTCTTAACAGCATTTCTGACTCAAACCTCCACATTGTATTAACCTAACTATGTCTGTGACCACCTGTGCTAGAAATATTATGCTTCAATGCATCTCATAATGACACCATCTTTCTAAGCAACCTGAAAGCCCTTGGAACTTTCCATCTGAATCTGCTGAACCTGCTGATGCCCCAGCCGACAAGAGTAAAGGTAGGGAGGACAAGCCCCTGGACCACCGCTCCCTAGGCAAAGGTTCCTCAGCCAAGGTTCCCAAAGGTAGCCCAGTAATCCTAGGGATCCTGATGACCCTGATGGCAATGGCCTGCCCTTGGAAGGAACAAATGGGGACCAAGCCAACCCAGCCAACAATGGTAGTGAACTCATATGCTGACTTCTCACCACCCTCACCAAACCTCACCCTATGGAAATCCAAGCTAAAGTCAAAGAGCCTGATACTTATGATGGCATCAACCAGGCTAAGCTCCACACCTTCTTTCTGCAATGCCTGCTTAATTTTAGAGAATGTTAGATCCCTGAGATCTAACACCGATGCTCCGAACCTTTGGACCTTTGAACTCCAAAGTAACTATTAGTTCTTGTTGTTTGCCTCTTAAAGTATAATTCTCATTCACAACCCAAAGTAGGATACTTGTACCTCACTCGATCTGAGCCTCCAACCCTATTCCAAACTCCACTTGTTATACACCTTTTATGTCCTTCTTGTTATACGTTCTTAGGATACAATTAGTTTACGAGGTATTAATAGTCCTCCAATCTTGTATCCAGTTCTTTAGTTCGAATATCAACTTATTTCCTCATTACCACCTCCAGTCTTCTCACATCACTATCCCCATAGTTAGATACTATTAGTGATAACTCTGAGTCCAAATCTCCGGACTACCTCCAATACTCTGACCTCTGAAATTAGGGACCGAACGATAGTAGGTGGTGCAGCCCATAAGTTGAAGCCAAGTCCCTACCCCCTCGTATTGCTTTGAAGTCCAACCCCCAAGTCTCCGACCTCAGAAGTTCCAGGTAACATCCATGAACTTAACAGAGAATGCCCAAATACCTTTCCAAAAGGGGCCTCTAAAATACAGTACACTATCTCTTACCTTACAGGCTCAGCTTTGCATTACTTTGAACCAACAATCCTCAGTGAGCTTATTCCCAAACCTATATGGCTCCAGGATTGGGACAGATCCAAAAGTGAACTCAAACTAAACATTGGTCCATTCAACAATGCTGCTCAAGCCAAGATCAACCTCAAAAGATCATCATGAAAGAATATCACAAAGTTGCATGTTATTTTATCAAGTTTTCCCAAGCTTCAACTCAAACTCAGTGGAATGATGCAGCACTCCAACACTTCACATACAAAGGCCTCATAAAATGAATCAAGGACAACCTACTCTGTTATATAAATATGTGTATATGCATCTGTGTATCATTCTGAGCATACTGTGATGTTCCAATATCCAAGTGATGTAGGTAATGTCCCAAGTTGCTGGCCCCAGGTGATGTGATGTAATATGGGCTGCATGTTTGTGTCCTGATGATGTGAAGAGGTTGGTTTGAGTTCATATGTAACTGTGGTATGTGTGTCAATGTATATATGGGAAGTGGTCCTTTGAGTGAATTGACAGTATCTGATAGTGCCATGTTTCTTGGGGGGGTATACAGGGATCAATATAGTGGGTTTGGTACCTGTGCAGTGCAAGTGAAAGGGATATGAAAAGTCATATTTTTTTGTATCTGAAAAGTAGGTACTTATACAGCTGGGTACCTAGGCTAGCTGTAGTGGCAGGTAGGGACAAAGTCTGCAGTGTAATGGATAAAAGATGGGGATAGGTGCTAGGTGCATGTATCTCAGGCGTGGAACTGGAACAGGTTGGTTGAGTGGTGCATGGTTATTACCTATATGACATGTATCTACATGATAGAAAGATGGGAATGTGTAATCATGTATATATAGGTCAGGGAAGAATAGGGAATAGAGGATGGGGCCGGTATTGGCTAGCAAGGCAATTGCTTTAAGGGGATGAGTATGTTAGATGTATACACAGTTGATATGTGAGTGGATGTGCCCAGATCTTTGGAATCCAACACTTCCAGTGCTGACACTACAACATACTCCACTTTCCAAGATTCATGAGCTTGGCTGAGCTTCAAGGCTTCACCCTCAAGTGTGATAGCCATTACTGGGAACAGAAGGTATACAATACTATTGCTGCCCATGGTAGTCAAACCACTAACCAACCCTCCAACCAGCCAAACAATAACCCCAACCAGTCTAGCAGTTCTAGTAATCCTAAGAACCACAACAAGGCTAACTTGGGTAAATGTTCAACTAACAACAGCAATAATACAACTCATACACAAACCACACCTGATCTTACCAACAAGCTTGGTAAGGATGGCAAGCTCCTTCCCAACAAACAACAATGTCAGGTCAACCAAGGACTTTGCTTACTTTGCAGCACCAAACGATATCTGGTCAAGGAATGCCTGAAGGTGAACCAGAAACCTAATGATGGCAACAGTTTGTCCAGAACAAAGGGCAGGTCCAACAAGACCTTAGATGTGAAGATCAACTCTAACTTGGCTTCAACTTCAGAGCCAGGAAAATAATCAGCAACCCCATAACCACATGACCCAAGGATTGCAGTAACTTCAACCATGTGTTTAGACTCAGTGTTATCTCTGATTCATTGTCCAAAGACTCTCTTTATGTAGATTTAACTTCACCCCTAATCTTCACAGTCTCTTTCATAGCCCTAGTAGACTGTGGTTCCTCCAATTGTTTCATTGAATCCAAATTTGTAGAGAAATATGCCTTGACTACTTACCCTGTTACACCACTTCTGTTAAAACCATTCAATGGTAGCACTAACACTATTATTACCTGAGCTATAGATCTCCCTATCCATTTTCTGACTAGTAAAGGACACTCAGTTACCTTCTATATAACCTCACTCAACACAAGTTGCTCAGTGGTACTTGGCTACAACTGGCTCACCCATTACAATCCATTGATTGACTGGGCATTGGGCAGTATTACCTTCAAGACCACCAAACCAACCTTGGGTCCAGCTACCTCAGTGACTATGGCCCACTTCACTATACCTCAGACAACCACCTCACCCCCAACCTCCAAACCACCTCCACCACCTCCAAAGCTAGTAGCACCTCTCATTTCCCTAGTTAATGCTCCTGCATTCATACACACCAGCCAGCTAGAAGGATCCAAGGTGTTCCAGCTCAACCTCACTGCACCCAAGCTCCTGGCCCAAGCTTCAACCTTGGTCCTAGACAAACCCAAGCTTTCAGAAGGTATATGCAAATATGTTCCCAAAGCTTACCACAAGTTTGCAGATGTATTTAGCAAAGCCTGAGCTGATACACTGACACCCCACCATCCCTATGATCTCAAGATTAATCTTGAGGAAGGGATTGCCCCTCTAATCAGCCCTATTTACTCACTTTTGGCTTTCAAGCTGAAAGTACTCTGCAAGTTCATCAATGAGCATTTGAACATAGGTTTCATCTGACCTACTCAGTCTCCTCATAGAGCCCCCATACTGTTCATTAAGAAAAAGGATGGGTCATTATGGTTATGCATGGATTTCCAAGGTCTTAACAAGATCTCAAACAAAAACCACTATCCACTACCACTCATCACTGACTTATTAGATGCTCCAAAGTGATAGATCCTTAAGATCTAACACTGAATCTCCAGAACTCCAGACCTCCAGACTCCAAAGTAACTATTATATTATATTTCAGTCCTTGTTATATGCCTTTTAAAGTATAATCTCTATTCATGACCCAAAGTAGAATACTTGTACCTTGCTCGATCCAAACCTCTGATCCAACTCCAAACTCCACTCATTATACTACTTGTATATCCTTCTTATTCTACATTTATGTCTTTCTTAATATTGTTAAGACCAGGGTCTACATGTGGGACCTCAAAGCGAGCTCGGGCTGAGGGTGATAAGTAAGGGCTTGGCTTCAGCTTATGTGCTGCACCATCCACTATCACACATGCCCTTGATTTTGGAGTGAGGTTGGACAAGAGGAGTGGAAGGACTAAGAGAGAACGGAGCGAGAAAATAGTACAGGTTCAAGGGTATCTAAGTCAATTTCTGACTGAAGAGCGAGGTGCATACAGAATGAGACTTATATAGGATAACAGGGAAACAGGGTCAGACAAAACTAACTAAGGGAACAATAATGAAGCTCGGGGACAGATAAGAAATGGGGTTTGGGGGAGTGGAATATGAGGAATGGGGGTCGGGCTCAAACTCGGACTACTTCAGGAAGGGCTCGGATAAGGTCAGGCTTGGGGTATGGGCTCGGGGCAGAGTTAGTTGCCGAACATGGTTATTGGAGATCCGCAAGGGACCGGATCATAACAAATATATGTTCTTAGGATACAATTAGGATATGAGGTATTAATAGTCCTCCAATCTTGTATCAGTTCTCTAGTTTGAATATCAACTAATTTCCCCATTACCAACCCTTCATTCTTCTTACATCACTATCTCCATAGTTAGATACTATTAGCAATACTCCAAGTCCAAACCTCCAGGCAACCTCTGACCTTCCAATCTCCAAAATTAGGAATCAAACAATAGTGGGTGGCACAACACATAAGTTAAAGCCAAGTCCCTACCCCCCTTGCACCCCTTCGAAGCCCAACCTCCAAACATCCAATCTCCAAAGTTCCAGGTTCATAGACTCACATATACACCAAAATTAACCTCAGGCACATATATCACCTTATCCGACTTCCATAAGGGAATGAATGGAAGACTGCCTTTAGGGCTCATTATGGGTCCTTTGAATGGTTAGCTATGCCCTTCAGTCTCACTAATGGACCTGCTACTTTTAAGGTTTATGAACGACATCTTTGCCAACATGCTTGATGTATGTGTGGTGATTTACTTAGATGATATACTTATCTAGTCTAGTAACTCCGTCTTATATAAGTTTCATGTTAAGGAAGTACTTTGGTAACTTTGAAAACATGACCTCTTTGCCCAAGAGGAAAAATGTGAGTTTCACCAAACTATGGTCAAATTCCTTAGCTATCACCTCTTGCCCAAAGGGCTCACTATGGATGAAGCCAAGGTCAAAGTTATTCAAGATTGGCCCAAACCTTGGAAGGTCCATGATGTCAAGATTGAATTTTGGAGTAAAGACAGAGCATCAGTATAGTTCCAACATGGGCCTACAGTCATAGTGAATAACCCAAGAGTAGTATGCCATGAATCATGCATGTCCTCGAGGAAAGGTCACCCCAGTTCAGGTGTTCCTTTCGCTGATCCAAACACTTCTGCGAAGTGCTGCAAATAGCAGTCTCAGCAACGCCTGTAAAGGGATGTAGCAAATAAGATCAAGGGTTCGAGCTCACCATTAGGCACAACTACCAATGAGGGAGTAGGTCATAGTACTAAGGTTTTTTTCTACTAGTGAGGAGTCAAATAATAAGGTAGACGTATGATATTTGAACTAGAGGGCTATACAGGCGGAAATAGCAGTACTTATAGTAAAAGCCAATGCAGGGGGGGACAGATAGAGAGGGGCTTAGAACACTGTGGAAGAATAGCACATATTAGGACACGGAGTGGGGGTCAAATGACACCTTCATGGGGCAAGGTGGCTGATGTGATCTAATAGTGAAACCCATCAGCTCAACCAGACATCTGTCCTCACTCGGTGGCCCTGCATCCTGCAGGGTGGATGTGAACAATGCAAAATGAGGGTGAAGTATTGTGGCATGATGGCAAAGATCATGTTTGGCAACCAGCAAATATGAGTGGGATTGACTGCAGAGGCCTTACCAACATCAGTGTGATGGAAGGACACTGGGGAGATCAAGGTTAATCGCTGAACTTGCAGTGGAAAAATGGCAGTCATAACACATGACATCCAGTCCTTCCTTGGCTTCACCAATTTCTACTGATGGTTCATTCACAACTACTCTACTATCACTGTACCCCTCACAGGGCTTACTTGCAAGGGTACCCCTTGGAACTTCAGCAAGGATTGCCAACATTCATTTGAGACACTAAAGAAGACTTTCACTACTGCTCCTATACTCACTCATTGGATCCCTGATCAACCTTTGATAGTAGAGACAGATGCCTCCAACTATGCTCTTGTGGCAATACTCTTGTTCCAAACCTCAGAAGGTGAGGTTTGCCCAATCACCTTCCCTTTTTGAACTTTCACTTCAACCAAGCTCAATTATGACATTCACAATAAGGAGCTCATGGCCATATTTGAAGCTTTCCAGTGGTGGTGACACTATTTGGAAGGCTTGGCTGAACCTGTCAACATTATAACTGATCACAAGAACCTTGAATATTTTTCAACTACAAAGTTGCTAACATGTCAGCAAGCTCAATGGTCTGAATACCTTACTCAGTTCAACCTTGTGATCTGTTTTCAACCCAGCCACCTCAGTATGAAGCCTGACTCACTTACTAGATGTTAGGACATCTATCTTAAAGAGAGGAATAGTGACTATGCCACCACTAACCCTCAAAACTTATCACCAGTATTTACTCAACACCAGCTGGCTTTGTCCCTTAAAGCTACTAATCTAGCCCCTACTGTTTTTCAAGCAGCAGCCTTACTCAATACCAAGAAGATCCAAGCCAACATCCTTGTAACCCTCACATTGGATGCAGTAGCCAAGTTACACCTCAGATCAACTTCAGACCCAAGATGGACTACCAACTCTGAGGGTTTGCTTCTACTTGACAACCAAACTTATGTTCCCAAGGCCCTAGACTTACAACTTTGCATACTACAATACAAGCACAATCACCTACTCTCAGGTCACTTCCAGATCAACAAGACCTTGGAACTGATTCAACAAGACTACACTTGGCCAGGGATTAGATTCTTCATCAAGGATTATTGCAAGATGTGCACCACTTGTATGTGCAGCAAGCCTTGACATCACAAGCCTTACAGCTTACTCAAACAATTACCAGTACCAGAGAAACCTTGGAACTCCATCTCTATGGACTTCATTGAGCAGCTACCTGCTTCATCCAGCTTCATGGCTATCCTAGTAATCATTGACTTTTTCACTAAGCAGGTTATATTCATCCCTACAACCAACACTATAACCTTGCAAGAGCTCACTCAACTTTTCATCCTCCATGTCTTTTCCAAGCATGGAGTCCCCTTGCAAGTTACCTCAGACAGGGGTTCCAAGTTCATCTCACATTTCTGACCAACCTTGGGCAAGGCCCTAGATATGAGGTTGCATTTCACCTTGGATTATCATCCCAAGGGTGATGGACAGACCAAGTGTGCTAATCAAACATTAGAACAGTACCTCCGAGTCTACTGCAACTATCAACAGGACAACTGGGCCTTGCTCTTGCCCGTTGCTGAGTTCACATACAACAACATTCCTAGTGCAACCATCAGTATATCGCCCTTCTTTGCCAACAAGGGTTACCACCCAAACCTTACTGTCCATCCTGAGTGCAACCTCACCTCAGCCTGAGCCTGAGACTTTATAGTCAACCTAGACAAGCTGCACCAGGAACTTCACCAAATGATAACTGAGGCTCAACAAGCTTACCAAGCCACAGCTGACATTAAGCAACTCCCTGCCTGTGAGGGCAACCTAGGCAGACACTCTACACTCAAGTGGTGCACTGGTGAAGGGGGAATCCTAAGTCATATACAACTACATACAATGCAAGGGCATACCTGGCGAAGGGGGAATCCTAAGAAAAAACTCTAAGGATCGCCTTCGCCCACTAGCTAACAACTATATACCTTGGGCATCACAACCCCATACCTCTGAAGCCTGAATGACATAAGCAACAGGGGTGCTGGACTGCAGACAGGGCCAAGGAGGTGTTCGGAAGCCTCCAAGGGACCGATCGGCACAGCCCTGGAACAAGAGGCCCAATGCCGAAGTGACACTGGGTGGGGTAGACGTCAGAAGGGACTGTGTATACTTTGCATGCACTTCGCAGGACTTCACAAGGGCATGGGAATGTTCACATGGAGTGGAACATAGGGTGCATGCACTTTGCAAGGACTTTGCAGGACTTTGCAGGAACCTGCAGGACTTTGCAAGAGTCCCCCTCACATCCTCTTCAGCTGGGCTGCAAATACTTCGCACGCACTTCACAGGACTTCACAAGAGCATGGGAATGTTCACATGGAGTGGAATGTAAGGTGTGAAGGCTTTGTAAGGAGTTCGCAAGGATTTCGCAAGCTTCACGGAGGTTCCCCTTACACTGCCCCTGAGTTCCCGATAGGATCCTTCACATTCATCAATGCACAATACTTCAAGACTACTCAGCCAACTAAGAAGCTCACTGAGAGGTTCTTGGGTCCCTTCAAAATTATTGCCCAAGCTGGTACTCACTCAGTTACATTGCAACTTCCAGACTATATGTGAGCTGTACACCCAGTATTCCATGTGTCTATGCTCAAGCCAGCCTCACCTATCATCATCCTAAGCCAAATCCAACCTGTACCTCCTCCTGTTATTATTGATGGTGAACCCAAGTTTAAGATTTCTAAGATCCTCAACTTGAAAATTGATAACTGTAGGAAAAGCTGCAAGCTGTTATACCTTGTACATTGGACAAGTTACAAAGGTACTGACAAAGAAACCTTGTGGATCCTTGCTTCTGAGCTTGACCATGTGGCAGAACTGGTACCTGACTTCCATAAGGCTTACCTAGCTAAGCCTGGACTGCTTCCAACTTATAATTTTCTTATCTCTATGACCCAAGGTAGATTACTTGTTTCAGAAAAGCCTTAAAGAAAACCAAGAAAACCATCATTATTACAAGTCCTTCATTATTTACTATTCCCCTGATTCATTAGTCCTCCCCTCCATCCAAGTCTACTGCCATCCTTAGCAGTTCTTGATAATTCATCTCCCTCCTTATCCTCAGAAACTCTTCATCTGCTACCTTCCTTAGCCAGTTACTCTCCACCACCTCTTCTGTCAATCTGTCTAGCTTGTATCCCAACCCTTTCACTGCCTCTATTAGTTCCCTCCTCTCCTCTTTTCTTACTGCCTTCCTTTCTGCTTTACCTTTCCTTATGTTCTCCGCTCAGCTTAACTCCTTTGCCTGAGACTCCCCAACCTCAGTCACCTCGGCCAAGACTGTTATCCTCACTTCCATCCTCAGAACCCTCTGCTCCTCCTTGCCTGTCACCCAGTCCCCCCACTATCCTTGACAACCCTCTTTGACCTCAGTTTCTTGCTTGGCCAAACCTGTTCTTCCTCACTACCCTCACTCACCTCCTCACTCTGCTTCCTCTTTTCCAGCCTCCCATCTCATCCTCACCTGAGCTTTGGGCCTTCTCCTTACCCTACCTCAGCAGTGACACTACACAATGGAGCATGCCACTGAGCATGTTTTGCACCAAATGTATGCCCCCAAGTTGATGTCTCTGTGGTCAGAGATGTCATATCAGAGGCACAAGTCCCCATGCTTTTTGCAGGTTGCACACCTGCACTCGGTCATGTGCCCTACACCCCACTTGGCCTGCATGTCCACTGCCTGGCTAGCACTCTGAAATGCTATGAAGCCTGCCCTGGCATGCAGATGGTAAACTATCTGCAACTGGGTATACTACCTGAACCATCAGCAAGGTTATCTGAGCTTGAAGTAAAATCTAGGCTTACATTTTTTCCAATGGGCCCTTCCACCCAGGACTTGCACATGTCAATCCCTGAGGTATCACACATGTTAACCTCAGGTCACATTTTGGCCAACATTGGCCCATCCTGCATAGGCAGCATGGCCTGCATATCATCCTTGTCATCATCAATGTGGTTGTGCTCATGGTGAGCAGTGTGGGATTTAGATGGGGAGGGAACAGCACTAGACATGTCTAGTTTGGGGGTGGGATTATTACTACTATGATTGGTCCACCAGCCCATTCTCTGAGCTTTTAATTAACCCCGGTTGCAAGCTGACTCAGTAAGGCAAACTTAAAAAACTTTGGTCCAAATCATCATGACTCCCCTAAAGGCAAACTCTAACCTCAGGGCCAATGTTGAATAGCCAGAAGAAGCTAACTCAACTACTCTATTATGGCCTTGAGGGTCTTGGCCTTAAGGGGGGAATACTGTTACAATCTGGTTCCTCACAGATCTCTGGTAACCATATCTAGTAATTAACCCTGTTCTGAGCCCTAGTACCCCACCTGACCTTACCCAAGCCCTCCCCAAAGTATCCTGAGCCTGAGCCCGACCCTTGTTTACTACATATATCTCCCTTGCCCAAACTCCATACCTTACCTTTCCCTGAAATTCATTCTGATCCCTTAGTCAGTTTATGTCCAACCCTACTCCTGGTTATCCATATATAAGTCTCCTCTGTATGTACCTTGCTCTTCAATCAGAAATCAACTTATACTAGTCTAGTTGAACCACTTACTAGTTTCTAGTCATCCCTCTCTTACTCCCTATGCTTCTCTTGTCAGAACCTTGTTCCAAAATTAAGGGCACACACAATAGTGGATGGCACAGCACAAAAGCTGAAGCTGAGCCCTTATCCATACCATCCTCAGTCCAAGCTTGGTACAAGCTTACCCCAAGGTCCCATGCTTAGACCTTGGTCTTAACACAAACAGTGCCCCCCCCCCCTCATCAAAACACTTGCATTGGGCAGTCATTTTTAGATGGCATTTTGGCTCATGATTTGTACAGCATAGTGTCATATTTTGACCTTGAAGCAATAGTTATACCTGTTCTTTGCTATCACATGTGGTGCAGACATTGGAGCAGGCTTCCTGGGCATTCAAACACTTCTGGTATTTGTCATGCATCACAGCCCCCTTTGAACAGACAAACAGTTGGTCCAACGTGTCACAGCCAACGGGGTCCGAACTCTTGGTCTAAACGCTACAGTACTTGTCGTCGGAGTTTGCACGAAAACGCGGTCACGTGCCGACCTTTGAACAAAATGTTACTTACATAAGCTGTGCGCCTTCTTCACAGACGCGTCCGCTCCGTTCTGCACGTTCCAAATTCCCTGATTACTGCGCTGAACCATCGTTATTGAACTACCTTGATGGCTCCACTCAATTCCTTGAACGGACAGATAGTTAAACAACCCACCTCAGGTCTTAGGACCCTCAAACGCGACTGGTCCGACTCTCAATCTCACTCTCTCAAAAGCCAAGCCTCCCAACCCATCGAATGGCCTCCCTCGCCAGAACGACCACCCAGACCCAAAATTGTGAAGACAGCTGGTTATGACGACCGTGTGGCACGTATCCAAGCTGTATTGGAGTCAAATCGGCAAACGTCCCAGAAGGCGCTCGCCCCTTCCTCTTCGGTCCCTCAAAAGAGAGTATCCGAACCGGAGAGCTATGCACCTGGCCCAGTGGCGAAGAAACGTGTCTTGCCTTCAAGCTGGGATCGGGGCGATAGCATCAAGCATGAGCCACGACACACCTATACTCCAGGTACCACTGCCAGTACATCTACTTTCGGACCAGCTTCCATTGCGCCAAGGCCGTTCGCTCCACCTCTTCCAGAAGATGATAGCACAGTCAATGTCGCTCGTATTTTTCTGAGCAACGAACAACAGCAGATCCTCAAACTTGTTGAGGCTGGAAATAATGTTTTCTTCACGGGTTCAGCTGGTATGTAACCTCTCAATCAACGAGACATAAATATTCTACCCACGACACACGCATATAGGGACCGGGAAGTCTGTGCTGCTTCGTGAGATCATCAAGAGCCTTCGCAAAAGGTTTCGCACAAGTGACGATGCTGTGGCCATTACTGCCTCAACAGGCATTGCAGCCTGCAACATTGGAGGCGTTACCCTCCATTCTTTCGGCGGCATTGGCCTCGGCTTAGAAAGCCCCGAACAGCTCGCAACCAAGATCAGGCGAAATAAAAAGGCCGTCAATCGGTGGTTGAGAACGAAAGTGCTGATAATGGACGAAAGTAAGCCCTAATTCAAGAGATTCGACCAAAATCTCTAATCGTTGCATAGTTTCAATGGTAGAGGGTGACTTGTTCGACAAGTTGGCGCACATTGCGTGCATTTTGCGCAAAAATAGCCAACCATTTGGCGGCATTCAGCTCGTTGTTACCGGTGACTTTTTTCAGCTACCACCCGTTGTGAGAGGCGGCCAAGTCAAATTCGCATTCGAAGCACAGAAATGGGGGGAATGTATCCAACGCACTTTCAATCTCACCAAGGTCTTCCGGCAAAAAGATCAGGGTGGGTTGTGGATCGCCCTTGCTTGAATAGCCCTTCTGAATTCTTGACAGAGTTCGTTGATATGCTGAATGAGATGCGGTTTGGTCGCCTTAGTCAAGCATCAATCACCAGGTTCAAGTCCCTATCTCGTCCAGTGGTCTATGATGATGGGATAGTGCCTACTGAACTGTGCGTCCTGCCGCACTAGTTAGCCCGTAAAACTCACGTTAGTACAGCTTTCCTCGCCGTGAGGATGTCGATCGTGCGAACAAGGCACGTATGCAAACTCTACGAGGGGAGATGCATACGTATTGGGCCTCCGACGCTGGTTCTGCAGAAAAGGAATACCGCGACAAGCAGCTTTCGAATTTGATGGCTCCCCGCGAATTACAGCTCAGGATAGATTCTCAGGTTATGCTAATCAAAAACACTGATGAGACGCTCGTTAATGGAAGCATGGGCAAGGTGGTGAAGTTTGTTGATCCATCCACGGTGGGGAAGCCAGAAATCCCGGAAGAGGAAGGCAAATCGAAGAAACCGAAGAGCACAGGTGTCGGTGGTGTGAAATATCCGCTGGTGAGATTCCCAATCCAGGGGCAGCCAGGTCAATATAGGGAGGTCATGATCCAGCCGGAGACCTGGAAAATCGAGTTACCAAATGGTGAAGTGCAGGCAAGCAGATCACAAGTAAGTTGAGTGGTACTGCCGCGGAACATACTGACTTCGTTATAGCTTCCCCTCATTTTGGCATGGGCAATGTCGATCCATAAGTCCCAGGGACAGACCTTAGACCGCGTCAAAGTCGATCTCAACAAAGTATTTGAGAAAGGTGCGATTTTGTTTCGTTGCCATCTTCACAACTAATCATGATTGGCAGGCCAAGCGTATGTGGCACTTTCGCGTGCTACCTCTATCCAAGGTCTCGAGGTTTTTGGCTTCGATCCCGCTAAGGTTAAATAAATAACCATTTTACACTGCATTCTGGGGCTGACTTAGGTCACTAGGTTCTAGCGCACCCAAAGGTTACAAAATGGAGCATGACCCTTGAATCCATCGCGAACGCATGAGGCTTCTGCACACCTTTGTCTTTTCCTGCAGGGCCCATATGGCATTTGTATCTTCGTCAAAACACCTTTGAGGTCAGCCAAACTTTACAATACCACTGGGCCATAAGTAACTGTGTATAGGCCGACTGGGAAAGTTTGAAGTTTATACTCGTAGTTGCAAGCATTTGTGTCAAATACCGTGTCATACTTGCCTTGCACAAGTATAAGATGGACATAGCCCATAAGTGTGCGCCGGCGGCAGCTCATACATATATCGACAGGCCCTTTTTTTTCCAACCTCAACCAATAGTTGTGCTGGTCCTACGAGAGGTCCAGTTTCCGCGGCACACTTGCATCCATCTTCACAAGCCATGCTTTGACATCACCCTACGCTGGCCAGGCGTCCACATCCATGAAAGACATAGTCAACATGTCCCTCCGTTCCACTGAACCCCAAACCTCGGCCAGAAGCCGTTCACATCTGCCGCCCGACCGAGGTCAGACGGCGACCCTCAAGCAGAGATGCCAGAAGTACGTTGATGTGCCGGAAGGCGATGATCGCTGAAGCTCAAGAACCGCAGGGTAGCCAAAGTGGGGTGTTGAGATGCCGGATCTACGTCACAGGGAATAACGCGAGGTGTTTGGACAGTACTGGAGATAACGCCAGTTCGCCAGGAGACTCGGCGTAACGCGTGAACGGTGTAGGGCCTGTCGCAGAGAAGGTGGTCGCCTCCGATATTCCGTCCCTGGGCAAGCTGTTGGGGATGAGGACAAGGACGTGGAAGCACGTATGAAGAATTGATGGGGAGCGTCACTGCGATGGCTGACTTCAATGGAAGCAATATGATTAATAATAAAGATCCCCTGCTGTAAATCATCACGGAATTATATCTGATGAGAGATCGACGTATTGTCTCTAAAAATGAATGCAGTCGTCACCCCCGTGTATGCCCTATTCTCACAGAATCTAGGACACGTGGCAAATCCCATCTAATTCTCAGACCATCCTGGTCTGCTTCTGAAGAGACCCTAGAAGAGTTTAAGTCGAAAGCATCGGGAAAAAAAAGCCTCTCCGCGGTCTAAAGCACTTTCAGACAGCCGGAGGACCAGGCGTCCGTGAGAAAAGTGTAGTCAAGGATCTGCCTGTCGTGATATTGGTATCGATCAGAAGGCGGCTCGTCTTCGTCCGCGTCCTCGTCATCTGAAAAGGCAGGCTCGTCGTTTGGGTTTTCGTAGCCCCGCTGGCTAGCAATTTCTCTGGGATCCTAGGTGTGGACTAAGTCAATGCTCAGACTGGCAGCAACTTATGGTCCGCACACCCATGTCAATTCCTCATGAAGAGTCTGCCAACTATCGTAGCCCCCAACGGGTGCCTGCAATATGGAAGCGACACAGCGTGGGGCAATAGTCATAACGATGACCTTGTCGCCCTTGGCACGAAGCTTCATGTGGACCGCGGGGAGCGGCACAGGCAGCGGAGGGCCGACTTGGCGGGTAGAGACGAGCGAAAACAGTCGTAGCGCATACGCATACACCTGGTTCCCCGACGTCCACTTGGCCTCACTCAGATCAAAGCACCATCTCCGTTCCCTGCGGAATGCGTTCATGTAAACGGGGGCAGTGGGCGCAGGGACGTCACTGACCTTGCCCATCGACTCCCGATGGGGTCCTCGATAGAATGAACAGGTTCTCATCGAAAGACGTGGCATCTGCCATTTCTTCTGCAGCTAAATCGATTGTTGTTTCCGTCGTCATCTCCAATGTACTGCGGTCAAATGATACCATGTGAAGTGCGGCTGCATTGGACGAGACGAATTGGCTGCTGGATGTAAACCAGATGCGAGTCTGTGGCGTGACATTGACCTTGGCAGGAAAGAGTCGACGGCCATCCCAACACTGAAGGTGAAGGGCGCGCACAGATGAGCTCGTGTTCAGTGGAGTAACGCCACGCTTATAAGTAATGATTCCAATTACACGTCACGGGGCCTCCTGAAGTTAAAGTCCTGCATACCACTAAGTACGGTGTCTCCTTTGGGCTCTTTCAGTTTCGAAACTCGGAAGTCAGGATCTTGTCACACCCGCCGAAGCTCATTAATGTTTGGGGTCAGCAACACGCTCCCTAGCTAGCTTGGGATCATTGATTAATCGATTAGGGCTTGTGCTCACATCCAGTGCATGTGGGGTACGTGATACGTAAAGTGTGTTTACAAGACCGTATGTAGAAGAAGCCGGCCATATGGGGCCTTGCGTCGAGTTTTCGTGAAGGGCACTCCCATGATTGTATATACATTTGATAATATGAACAAGACAGGCCACTGCTCACCTGAAACCCGCCCCCCAAAATCCGCATAGCAAGACAGCCATACACCTCCCCACGTTGGTACCCACTTCAAGTCCACAAGCGCAGCTGTCGCGTTCACCAAATTTAAGGTAGCTATACACTGCTGCACCGTCGGGCTGGACGGTCCGCAGATCAAATTTGTCTGCGTTCCGTCCGTGTGCGTGATTATTTGGCAGCTGCCCAACGTAGTCCCGCCGCTCACGACCGTCAGCAGCCGTGTGCTACAGCTCAGTTCGAAGAGCGGCGGCGAGGGGGCGATGGTCCCTGGCTGGATATCCTGACGCGGTGCCATTGGTGTATTAGTCAACAAACCATGCTCTAATGGTATTCTGCACTCACCCCGACGGCTGCGCATGCCGGTGACGGGAAGCCGTTGGCGGACAGCAGGGTGAAGACGTAGAATTGGCCGGCCAACGGCGTGAGGTTCACCTTCATGTCCACACCGTTCGTGACACCGTTGATTGTTGTCGCTGGAAATGGGGCCCACCCTGGTCGAAACCAAGCAAACCCCCTGGGATGTGTCCGGGAAGCAGAGCGGGCGGTTTGGAAGAAGGTTGGGTGAATTCAGGAATGGGAAGGACTGCTGGAGGTCCACGATCATTTGCGGACAGCACTTGAACTCCGGGTGAAATCAGAAGATCAAAGAAATCACTCACTCGCCCGCGCCGCATTGATGCTGATGCAAATTTGGTTCGTCGCAATCGCTTTAACGTTATACGAGGTGGCCAGTTGCGTCCCAAACGACTGCGCGTCGCCAGAATATTGAGACACGTGGGTCTCCAAGAAGTCATAAAATTGCACGGCAACTGGTGGGCTCGCCGCACTTTTGGTCGTGCGGTCGAATCCCTGCAGGATGGTGAAGATATCCTGGGCGGCGCTCTTATACGCTGCGACGTTGTTATTCATGTCTGCAAGGGAGAGGGCGAAGTCGGGAGAAGGGGCATGAGGGGGCTTAAGAGACCGCGGAGATGAATGACACTCACAGTTGGGAAATGCCCCGAACACGCGGATGGGCATCTCACTCTTCTTCCTTGCGGCTTGACTGTTCTTTGGCGGACTTCCGTCTATCAAGCCCGTCCGCCCCACATTGGGACTAGTGGCCAATGCTGCCGACACCGCGCCATAAGCAACATAAGCATCATGGAACCGTGCGCAGAGCCACTCACACGCATACACTGAACCGCGGGAATCAGTCTCAGCATGGAGCTCAGGGAGAAGAGCAGGCAGACCCATATTGGGAATGGAGTCGATGCGGTTGACGACAGCTTGTGCTGGCGAGTTGGCACCCCGGCGTAGAAATTCATCGTGAGCCTAGGTTCCGATGTATGAGTGATATTAGCACGGATATTGGAGAAATGTACACTCAACAGGCTGGATGCACCCAATGGCGGCAGCGGGTTCGAATTTAGCATAGCTTGTGAGATTTGGAGCTCGCAATTCCTCACAACTTACTGAAAGTGGGGGCGACAGCCCCTGGTTGAGAGACTTCCATTGGCTCGGGCCGGCCACCTGACCGCCTGGTTGGACAGTCACGGCAAGCACTGCGGTGGCAGTAACAGTAGTTGGGGACGTCACCGTCGTTGGCACGCCTGACACTGTTTGGACGACGGTCATGGCCAAGGGCGTGATGAGGTCGTGATGACCACGGTTGAAGTCCCAAGAGTGATTGTCGTAAGAGCCGTAGGCACGCTGAATATGACGGTGGTGCCGGGGGCTACAAAAGTCTCCGTGAAAGCACCGCTAGGAGGAACTGGGTTCGAGTCTGTGTAATAAAAAATTAGATGAGGCATATCGTGATTGCCATGTTAGCGACTGACTAAAGGGAATAAATGTGATGGGTCGGCCATTCGTTCCCGTAGGAGGAGCTTGCGATGGGAGAGTTCTATTGTCAGGCTTGGAATAAAATTAATCACTAAAAGATTGAAGCAGACGAAAAATGTACGTACTGGGGTGAACGATGAAGAAAAATGGAGCCAGCCATTGAAGTTCAAATATGGAACAGATCCTGTACTACAAACGGAACAACAGAACTGAGGAATATGTGAGGATGCCCGGGTATATAGGCGAAAAGACATACTCCAATCCAAGAAATGATGGATGACCAAAGGGCTATGACGATGCTTGACGAACTGTAAGGAAAGTAAGAAATGGGGTTGAGACGGGAAGAACGCATGAAACCGACGAACACAGGAAAGACGGTAGAATTAATTGCAGAGATGCTGCCATAGTAAAAGTCTATGTAGTTCTCTGCGTATGCGGTGAGTTTACGTGCAACACGACCAAGACGCAACTCACGTTGGGTGATAGGACACCCTCCACTTTGCTGACAATAGGTGCATAGACCTGTATCAAAGCGACATTGATCCCAGTACAGGCGATGAAAAGAGGGAACACTTGCATTGACATAGTCAAGACTTGCTTCGTCGGTAAGGTGAGGGCAAAGTCCGGTTTGGCAGCATATGGCACCAATGAGAATCCCAGCCTTTACATGGATGAATGATGAGATGAGCGCGGCTCCGAATCACTGATGCATACAACGAAAAGGTACAGTAAACCAAACCCCTTGGTCGATCAACTGGACATCATTCGATCCAATTACGTCACGGATGTTGCTGACGCTGTGCAATCCGTTTCCGGAATCCGAGCGTGACTTACTCGTTCACATCATGTCCAACCAGTCAGGAAATGAGAACTCTACCGTGCGGATCATATACCTCAAAGTTGATGTTTAGCAGTACTAACCTGCGTCCTCACTCAGGCTACTACTGGTAAGCACTGTTGGAGGTACAATTTCTCAAGCTTGACTTCAAACTCGAATCAGGACGTCATGGAAAAGTGCTATCGGATGACCCTGACATTTACAGGCCTGAAGTTCTGAAGACAATTGAAGCAGAAATTGACAAACACAGCTCTGATCTGAGAGATCTGAGTCTCAAAATACACGGTGATTCACTTGCCCTTGATCATTATTATTTTTTGATTATGATGATTTGAAACAGGCCATCCCGAACTGCGTTTTGAAGAAAAGTTTGCTAACGAAAAATTAGTTGCCTGTCCACTGGTTGATTCTCGAGACTCTTAGATATGCGCACGATACTCTCACTGCCTTCATGTCGTCACGCGGCTTCTCTGTCACTCAGCATTATTTGGGTCTCAATACAGCTTGGAAAGCCACATTCTCGCACGGAAGCGGCGGGCCTGTCATCGGTGTCAACTCCGAAATGGATGCTCTTCCAGGTATCGGCCATGCATGCGGACACAATTTGGTAGGAGGACTTTGTTGTGTACAAACTATGTAACAGACAAGATTCCACAGATAGCCATAGTTGGTGTAGCTGTCAGCTTAGCCATCAAGGCAGCACTTCAGAAGCACAATGTATCAGGGGATATTGTGCTGCTCGGTACCCCTGGTGCGCTAGCAAACTATTAAATGTATATGCGACGAGGATGTGAATTTACAACACTTTAAACTCTGCAGGGGAAGAAGGAGGCGGGGGAAAGGTTATTCTACTTGAACGTGGCGGATACAAGGAAATGGACGCCTGCGTTATGTGCAATTGAATGTTAGTGTCGTGATGCATACACTGATTGCTTAGTATATAGGGCTCACCCGGGACCTGGCGCCCCAAAGACTGCTGGAACAGGTCCGTGCAAAGCGGTTCAGCACATCACAGTAGAGTACTTTGGGCATACGTATGTTTCGTTCTGCTAGCAACAAGTTGAGCTCACATAATTCCCAAGTGCCCATGCTTCCGCTGCTCCATGGGAAGCGCAGAATGCATTGGATGCCGCATTTCTTGCCTATTCCAGTATCTCTGTCCTGAGGCAGCAAATACATCCTACCCATCGAGTGCATGGAATAATGGAGGGGAAAGATTGGGCTGCCAACAGTAAATACTTGTTCTATCTACATATACCTTTACTGAATGACTGTAGTTATCCCGGATTATGCCAAAATGACGTGGATTGTTAGAGCACCTAGTTGGAAGGAGACATGTCTGTTGCAAACCAGGGTCAATAAATGTTTCGAGTGAGCACTGTACATCCACTAATCAGATTTCACAGCACCTAATGTAGACCGCGATAGGGCCGCTGCTCTTGCTACGGACACGAGGGTCACCATAACGCCCAAAAACTCTCAATATGATCTTTCTCAGAACGATGTTCTAGGTACCCCAGCTTAATGCCCACTCACCTAATATGTAATTCGTTCTATCTGCAGCTGAAGATTTTGCGGATGTTCTATCAAAAAAATTTGATGTTCAAGTAAGTCCGACTGTTGAAGGGGCAATCGGAGGGAGCACTGATTTTGTGAGTGGTTTATGCAAGGGTGCGACAGGGTATACTTGTTGACACTTTTCAGGGCAATGTGACCTATGGTAAGTTACTTGCCACATATTGATGTGGCGTCTAAGACCCGATCACCAATGCGACAGCGGTCCCCGCGATTCACCCTTCGTATGGTGAGAAAGCTTCAAATATTTAGTACCGTTATCATCAGGCTGATAAGTTATTTACCGCAGCCATCCCAACTAAGCCCAATGGGGGTAATCATACGGCCTTTTTCACAGCCTCTGCGCGCACGCAGGAAGCACATGATGCAACTTTTGTCATTGCGAAGGCTTTAGCACATACGGGATTCCGAGTTATCGATGATGATCAATTCCTCGATAAGGTGATGGAAAGCTATGTCTCCATTTACTGCAATTAACTCTCCCGCTACATCAGGTAAAGCGTTCTTTTGAGAAAACGATGAAGCAAATGGAACTGTAAGATGGCGCTACCCCTCTGATCGCTGGTGACTATATGATTCAAAGTTTTGGAGTTGCGTGGTGGTAACATATTCGCAGCTTAGATATTTTGCGGCTGAGCCTCTTCTTTCTCCTTTCGAACACAAATTGATCCATCATGCACGGCTGTCGATATCTTCATGAATCTACTTGGGACATTGGCAGCTTGTACTATACATGTTTTATATACAAGCCACTAGCAGCCCTACTAGTCGCATTATATGTCAGCTATAACGCAAGGAAACTCGATTGAAGCAGTACGTACTGCAGACTCTAATACTCGGACCTTTGCCTAATATGAATTTGCGGATTTCTAACTTGAGTTTCGCTCTTATAGATAAGTTTAGCTACTGTACATGGATTCGGTGTTTCCGAAGTAGGCCATGGTGGTACATTTGTCAAGCGATGGGAATACCACGGTGAGTTGTCGTTGATACGAATTTAGAGATGTGCTCGAGCCGCCTAGGCTCGGCTTGCGCTATCGCAGGCCATCGAGGGCGTGGTCCGGCTTAGGCAAGTTCAGGCCACACATCGCTGCCTCTAGTTGGTACCTCGTCCTTGCTTTCTAGGGCGGTGGACCGGAAAGCCGTTACCTTTTGATTTCAAAAATACGGGATCGCGAAGTGCGCCCAAGCGTGGTTTAGACAATGACGGTCTCAGTATAGTAGTAGTGTTCGGATCGTTGAATGACCTGACGAAGATTACTTTTGGCCGTGATAGTCTACTCGTGAAGTTTGGAGCTTGAAGCGCGGGTCCTACGTGTGCGCTCCTTGGAGGTCAGATCCAAGCCTGTGACGGGTCACATGGCCAGTTTGTTTTGCTGCCGGTGCTATCGCTCAGTCCCTAAACCTATGTAGGGATTGACATCACTTCAGAGCTCGCATTTGGATCGTACTGGTTATTAGTCACAGCATCTTCCTAGGTTCTCCTTGACCGGTCGTCCCCTTCTTCGACTTGAAGACCCTAAGCGATACTGGTCTTTGGCCGAGGTCCCAGTAATGCCGCCGGAGTCTCTGACTTTGACAATATCCGAACGTGTCCGCTCTGTGTATCAAGAAGTGTGGCATGAATTTTTTGACTGGGAACAGGAATACTGTGTCCAGATGTTGACAAGCCTCGACCCCTCTACTAGCGCCATAACTCCAGATCCCGTGCTAAGCCCAGAGGTGTCAGAGACTATGGAGATTGCTACAGGAGATGCTTCATCAATTGCTACGAATTGCATTCAACTCTGGCATTTCGATTCGGATGCGGACGTGTCAACCGAGGTTCTATCATACCCGACTTACTCTTGCACGTCACTTGAACCGGTAAAATCTTACGAAGCGTGTACTTACTCACACAAGAATCTCTACGTTGCCGATGATATCTGCGAGAAACTGCAGTTTATGCCGTTTTCAGACGACCCACGATTCCCTGCTGCTGAGCTTTTCGAGTTGTACGATAGTATGGGTTGGGAAACTCGAAAAGATCCAGACCGTGAGCTCCAAATTCCCGCCTTCCTTGATTTTATTTAACCTATTTGCTCATTCTATGACGCTTAAGTTGATGTAGTAGTTGCGGAAGCCGCACGTCGCTTGCATTTTCGTTTCGGTATATCGTTTGCAGACATTGACGAGACGGGAATTCTACCGATTGCTATCATCGAGCGTCCTGAACGGAAGGGCCTTTTGCGCATGCTCAGTCAACGGTCAGTCCATCCCGGCTTTGAGTGCCGAGATGCTCAATTGCATCCTTGGTGTGGTACAGCGACATGCTCCTTTGGCCAGGATCATTGTTGTCTGATCTCCCTGTTCTTCCAAAGACTGACGATCCACCTTTAACCGCACTTCGAAAACGTGTAAATGGTATTCGATACCTTTTCTGCGCAAATCTGAACTGTCTCGAGCCATATTGTCCAACCCATCGTAAGCGCACTCTGTCGTTTTGACCAATGGTATATGTAATCAGACATAGTCAATTTGGACGAGCAACTCAAGAATCCTTCGAATGACGAAGTGCAAGGAGATTCCAAACGTGCGGGAGATCCCCCATGCGGATATGACTGTTACAAATATCTTTCCGATCAAAACGAGGTACACTTGGAATACAACTATCATCCGGTCTTGACAATTTATTTTTTCGTCTGCCAGGGACTAACTTTCTGGGACGATGCAGAAATCGGTGACTTCAAGTTCATACTTGAAGGAGCAGCCGAGTTATCTAGCTGTGACTTGGCCGTGGTATGTGACAAACCATGTCGTGAGGTTCGTACTTTCGTCTCATGGTGTTAGATGGAATGACTAGTTTGTTGTAACATAAGATCTACGCACATAGACAACGGTTTTTCACCCAAGGCCCCGATCATCAAGCGTCACCTGACGGAAGGAGCGGTGGTGAACCCGATTCTCTCCATGAGCGTCCAATCTTTAGTATGTCATCTATACTTCTCATTGCGGGAGTACTAATCCTGTTTTCTAGCTGATATAGTCCGAGGCTCCAAGGCCACTGATTACCTACCACCGTAAGTTACTCGATGGATTGGCACGCTCTTGCAGCTATATTTCAGTATTGAGTAGATCCGAAATATGTCAACATTTGGGCACATGCGATTCTTTAGCTGACTGCCGGTGCTACCGTAAACAATTGCATTGCCATCGCAATTGCCGCTGTGACTTGACCTGTATGGTTTTTCTTGTATCTTCATCATCAATGGGAGATTACCATTGACACAGGTAAACGCCGACCCAAAGGATGCCGATGCAAGAATTCGGGACGGAAAATGTGCAGGACCCCAAAATGTCCTTGTTTCAAGACTGGACGGGAATGTGATCCAGAGCTATGCCGAAAATGTGGCGCAAAGTAGGCCCTAATTAAACATCAAAACTTTCTACCTAATTTCTAGCTGTTCTGACACAGAGGTAAAGTTGGCGGTATCGGCATCGTTACAATTGCTACTCATATCGCTCGCGGTGTGGAGACAACAGTGCTGGCAACAAATGTCGTAACAACAATCTACAACATGGGAGATCCAAGGTCAGAGTATCTCTATTCGCTCGGAACTCGCTTTCGACCTGATGCTTCTAGGCTTTGGAAGTTAAGGAAGGTGCGTTCGGTTTGGGCTTATTTCTGCTCGAACCTGCCATGGCTGGCGATCTTATCGGAGGTGCGAATCCCGAGTCGTTAGTTACCATTATCTACAACACCTTTGTGCCTAGAGTATGTCGGAGAAATCCTCAATGAGAAGATGACGGGTGCTCGTGGGTGTGTCGCTCTCTCTCAGTTTTATTATCGTCAGTTAAAACCAGAACAGAGTTCAAACTCGACATCTGGGGCGTAACTATCTCTTCGGTCTCAATGCCGAATGGACAATCGACGCTGCTCTGGTCGGTAACGAGACGAGGTTCATTAACCATGCAGAGAAGGGGGTGGCAAATTGTAGGGCAGAGGGTAGGTTTATGTCTTCTCATGAATATGGTTTATGGTGCTGATCATACGCTGTCCGATGGATAGTTCGAGAGGTGAACGGTGATCATCGTATAGGTTGTGAAATTCCGTCGTCCCTCTAAGCTGCCCAATTGACCTGGAGATGTATTCTAGGAATATATGCGAGTGAGTGTGCAACTGGCACGCCAATCTTACCAAGGATTCTGACAGGTTTCATAACAGTCAAGAAAATAATACTCCCTGGGGAAGAACTCTTCATGGACTACGGAGAGGAGTATTTCACCAGTGGGGTGACTTGTAATACTCCCAGGGCAGAAGGTAAAAGGTGAAATCTATGTTAGCATGGTAAGTCGGTCTCGCATATCATATCAAGTGGATATATTAGTCTGTTTATTCAGGTCTGGAGAGCTACAGATCACACTGGGGTTGATCTTGAACTGAAATCTGACCATGAAATGATCGACATGGATATTAGGCTAATCAGAATATTGATGAAGGGGCTCTGTAATATTGATATCGACGTGGCCATTGATTTGGGCTTCCATGTCGGATCTCACAATCAAGTGTATAGAAATTACACTGCTTTTGCTAACTTGAAGAGAACTCAGTGAAGGCACCAGACCATAGGGCATTTGGCAGCCATTGTGGCTTACGTAGCATATTCATGTTATGTATACCATTTGAGTTGTCGTGTGGACGTCACCTTGCAATTGGCACACAAGCAGTGATTAATGGTAGCAGCTGATAATAATCAAGTCGGTATCGGTGTCACGCGTTATACAAAAACTGATCATTACTGATGTTAACTGTCGGTTTTGCGGGGGGTAGGTACTAGGTGCGCAATGCGCAGCTAAGTAGGCAGCAGTGAGTCCACAGACACTTATCAACAAGGACACTGATGCACTCACATGGAACTGAGGCCTCTACGAGCTGGATGCGGTTCAGTGGAGCTGGGCCAGCTCCCCCCGTGAGGCGACGGAGAGTTAGTGGGCCGAAACCGGCGCCTGGCAAGGCAGCCGCGCGCGAAAAAGGAATTGACAAGGGCGTATGATACATGTATATGGGAGGAAAGCGTCCGAGTAAACTAAAAGTCCTACTAGAAAGTCTGTAGTAATGGAAGAGTCCGGGGGCGAAGAGCATGGACGCAGCACATGGCAGTAAAAAACCCGTATGGGAAAAGGCGTTCGTGCTGCGCCAGCCAGCGAGTAGAAAAGCGGAAAGAGCAGAAAAGCAGAAAAGGGAGGGAAAGCGTGGGAAGCGCAAAATAGAATCTGTTGCAAGGTCAGCGGATTCTGCGGCAAGCGAGCGGGCGTTTCTTACCTGAGCGAGGTGCGGAGATGCAGCACGCGAGTGCATGTGCGAGTGCGCGGATGTGAGCTAAAAGGGTTGGTGTGAGCCCCTCTGGATAAACACATGCTGCAGCGAGCGGTCTCCACTGCACTGTGCAATTCCGAGACACTAACCCTTTGCGCTTGAAGCTACAGTTAGTGACGCTCCATGCGTTGAGCGACGCAGAAACGCGTACCGCGAGGGAACTAAGATACGCGCTGGATGTTGTTGCAACAGGTAGCTTGCGCGTGATGAGGTAGCTGGTTGGACGACTGCGCGGCCGTGTCTAGCGGGCGCGCAATTCGTCTGTGTAAGATACTTACAAGGCCTTTGTTCCCTTTTCGGGCATGGCGCATCACGTGATCACAACCCCAGGTTTCTTGATTGTGGGGCAAGTTTGTCTATATTATGTCTACGTTCTCCAGCATGAGCCGCGATGTCTTCTGAGGATTTCCAAGAACCCGAACCCTTGAGCACCGCCGCTGCAGAAGCAACCAGATTCATAGAACGGGTACGACACGAATTTGGGAATAGCTGGAGACATGACGATAAATTCCTAGAGAAGTTCTTCCCGGTATGTTTCTCCTGGAAACACCACATAGAGGAGACGCAGAAACGAAACTACAATGCAAGGACCTCCCGCTGGAAGCAGATTCCGAAGATTCCGAAGGCTGCGTCTAAACTTTACACACCGCTTCGGATGTTGATGAACGATATCCTGCTTGCCGAAGAAGAGTCTCGACGACGTCTTCCCTCGTCAGACAAGGCCGTTGTACTGAAGACCGGACAGAGGAAATCGGCTTATTCGTATGAGGTTTTATGGGATACGACACATATTAGACGCGTACTGGCTACTCACTCCAAAAAAAAGAGGGTAGCCGTCGGACACGGTCATTCCCCAGTATCGCCACCCTTGTTTCTCGCTGGCGCGGGTGGTAAAATCCTGGATATCAAATGGACTTTCATCAAACCTAACGCCCGGGCAGGATTATCTCCAATCGAAATCGTTCTCGACTGTGAAGACTTGCTAGCAGCTCGTGATCGGCTTGCGGCACACATGACTCAGATAATATGCAACCAAACCCATCGACGATTCGCTTTTGGACTCATCGTGACGGAGACTACATGTACCGTTTACATGTTCGATCACTCAGGCGCAGTTGCATCCCCGCCATTCAACTACCACCAACATCCTGCACAATTTTGCGCAGTTATATTCAGACTTGGATCGGACCAGGCCGCATGTCTAGGCTTTGACAAGAGTATGTTCACAAGCAAAAGGGGGTTTCTCGTTCGTACGCTAGTAAATCCGGGAGAAAAGTCACCAAAGGTAGTACATTATGCCATCCGAGAAGGGCTTTTCCGTTTCTCTAGCCTTGTTGGACGGGGCACTACCATCTTGCGCACGGTGAAAGTTGCCGATCGAGTATCACAATATGTTGTCAAGGATGCGTGGATACCACGTGGAGAACTTGCTGGGAGAGAATCTGAAGGTTCGCTGCTTCGACACGCGCAGGACAAAGGCGTGGTGAATGGCGTAGCACAACTTGAAAACTTCGAGGAAATCACACGCAGCGACGATCCAAATGACTTGGATACTATATTGCGCAACCGCCAGGTAGACCAACCTACCGCAGAGGACTTGAAGTTGGAACGTGTCCACACTCGGGTTGTCCTGAAGACATTCGGGGAGACTATTGATCAATTTGAGACACGCAAGGACCTGTTGCTGGCGTTTCATGATGCCGTCCTTGGTGGGTCTCTTCCTCTGATCTTCTATGTGCTTCTTTGTCATTCACGCATATTCCAAGCGCATCGAGACCTTCATAATGTAGCGGGGATTCTCCACCGTGACATCAGTATAGGAAATATTCTTATTAATCCAGGCGGCGCAGAGGGCAATCGCGGGATCCTTATTGACTTCGATCACGCCATTCGAGTTGGAGATACGTCCCCATACTCACAGAAAAAGAACATTGTAGGTCGTTTGCCCCATGGTTCCCTAATAGGAGTTGACTCCCCAATTAGGGTACTTGGCGTTATATGTCCCGGAATGCGCTAGAGGGCAAGACGCCTCACACGTACCTTGATGACCTCGAGTCATTTTACTACGTCCTATGCTGGATCCTTATGGTTTACACGGCACCGCATAAAGTTAAAAATACACCTCCAGCCATAGCGTCATGTTGGGACAGCCCAATCTCTCATGCTTATAAAATTGGCCAAATTGCTTTAAGCGCCTTCAGTCTTCCACTGCAACCCTGGTTTGGCCCTTGTTTCCAAGTGCTGGCCAACCGCCTGATAAAGTTCTTTCATATTCGCCGTCCCTTATATGGAGATCTTGCCCCTCCCGTTAACCCAAAAAGGGATTATGACGAGTACTTAGGCTATATCCAACAGTGCATCCTCGATATGGACGCCGAGGATGTGGCAGATACACAACAGCTATCCTCTCCTTCTGGCGACTCCGAGTGCTCAGAGCTGTCTTCAAATAACCACTTGGGCAAACGAATCAGAGCTTAAGCCAGCCGTCATGACTTGTTGGCGCAGGAGTTTCTTCGCAATCGGAAACGCCGTCGTGGGTCACGCTCAGATGACCAGGAAATATAATTATCCACCCTTTCCTGAGTCGTGTTACTCCAATTCCCAAAGAATAAATTAATCTACTTATGTGGTCAATATTCGAAGGCATTGCTTGAAACCTGTATGTTTGCAAAATTACGTGGAATCTGGTATAGATCTCTTCGTCGCTGTCGGTTTTCTGTTTACCTCTTGACCCTTTTTCTTTCTCTTTCCAAATCCTGATCTGGTGCCGTATTCCCTGGCAATGGATTCTTGCCCATGCCCTCTTGAGTGCCTTCCAAGTCACCTCCATCACTGTTGTTAGAGTCATCGTACGTCCTCCGTAGCCTTTCCGCCATACCTTCCATAATCTCATCAAAATAAGCCAAAAATTCTTGGAAATCCTGCTGTGGGTCCGTCATACCCCCAGGATTCTTGCGAGCGCGAAAAAAGGCGTGAAGTTTGTCTGTCAAAGGTTTCAGGGGCAAGAAAACGTCCTGCACTTGAATCCTAGATTCCTCCGCCTCTATATGGTATTCTTTGAGACTTGAGACTACATCGGGATCAATGTTCATCCAAAATGTCAAATCATGTGGTAAATCAGCGTATGCCAGTCGCGATGTGTCCAGACCTGTGTGGCTTGCAATAATTAAAATTAGCACATAGTATATAGATTCCAAATCATCGCAATGGGTGGGCGGACGTTGCCCCAAGGCATGACGTGACATAAAAATGTGAGATCCCTGGATCAAAAGATGGTCAAGAGAGCCGCGTGATGTCCAACTGTGTACCAACCGGTGTGATTCCTGACCGTCGATAGATGGTAGGTCCGTCCAAGAAACCTGCCTGTGAAAAATCTAAAAGAAAGCCTCGTTGTCCTTCCGGTCCTCGGTGAATGTGCATATTCCAAGGTGCAATGTCACGATGCATCATCTTAGCGTCCAAAAACAATATTTTCAGCTCTGTCACCAGCATCAGTAATAGGTACGTCTCATGAACAGGGCTCATACCTTGGACTACGTCACGCAGTGCAGATACAAGTTCCCATATGCTGTTAAATTTCTCCAGCGGTACGCATTCGCCCCCATTACATCTCCAGACTGAGCGACCGTGGTCCAGGTTGCTTAATGTGACCCCGACAAGTCGCCGATTATTTTCCACACTATCCACAAACCGCTGAGACGGTGCAAGGCCGGAAAGAGTAAAGGAGGTCTCTACAGGCTGAAATGAGACCCATTCCGCAGGGGTCAGGAGACGATGTTTCAAGCGGACCTCTTCGACCTTTCTTCTAATGACTTGAGTGCATCCCCAATTCTCTGACCACGTGTCGTGGATGAGATAGATGTGTTCGTCAAAGTCATCGGACCTACGAACTCTCCAACAAGTTGATCCATGGCTTCGAATGTTGTACGGCTGGGTTATGAGTGGCGCGACTGTATCCACGATATATTCATCCGATCTGGTTGAGATACGCAGTACATCATTGGCTTGAAACTGTACGGTGGTGTCAAATCCAAGTTCTTCATCATTCCACGAGACAATGGTAGCGATGATTTAGCAGAAACGTGCAGCTTCCGCGTGGTAATCGAGAGCTTTAGAAAAGACGACACCAGCGCGGTCCCACAGAAAGAATTCGACCGTGGATTCTGTAAATAACAGAGACGGGACAAACCTCCGGTGAGGCTGTGCGGCGAGGACCTCTCGTGCATATGTTGCCAGTTGGAACACAGCTTGGCTAGCTCCGGATCCTCGAGACCTCTCTGTCTTGATTTCGATAGGAATGACGCACCACCGCCAGTCGACTGGCGGTTCTTGATCTATTGCCTTCTTATCCACTGCGCTTAGCGTTTTGATTTCATTTGCGGTCGGTGTGTTTGGGTGTGGAACACCATTAGCATCAGGGAAGGCAGGGGTTCCTTTACCCCAAAGAAATATATCTGGTTTCAACGAACCTCCGGCAAATGTACGAATAGGGTTTTGTTGACGGTCAATTGCAACACGGCAGTCAGAAAGCCCTTGATGTGATATGATTGCATTGATGATGGGAACCAGAGCTTCGGTGATTTCGTTCTCCTGAATGTTAGCTTGTTCTCGATGCACCGGAGGTTCTGGGATGCCTTTCCAACCCTTTGTCAGGTTATTACCCCGCACGCCCCTTGCAATCTTCGCTGGCGGCCTATTTGTGTCTCCATAGAATTCCGCCCGAAGGCTCTGGAGGATGTCGTTGTTTGGTGCGGATTTATTATCATGTTTTGGAGAGGGAAAGAATGCATCCAGGAGTTTCGGATTGGGCCCATCGCATGATCCCTTGAGCTCAATGCGCAAAGCATCCTGATTCGCCTTGGCCTGAGCTCCTACGAATATACCAGGCCTACCGCCTGTGGCGGAAACATATGTGCTAGCAGTGTTCAATGTACTCGACACCTTGGGAGTATCATGGTCGAGCGGCCTGGCAGAAGTACCAGTAGGTATTCCAGGTTTCGGATTTTTATAGTTATACTGGGTCCTATAGTATTCAAACGAGTAAGAGATGACGAATATCACTAAATTTAACGAAATATTTCAACGAACTTATGATTGTCGTTGACAGCAGCATCTATGCCTTCAAGGACCTCAGGTGTCCCTTGAATCTCAGGCGAACGAGAGTGGATTTCCTGATCCATCACTGGAGAGTTTGATGCGTGACGTTATCCTTTCATGGACATCAAGGTGGAGGGACTCACCAGGTCTAATTCAGCAGTAGTACTCTCTATGTAGCAGGGCGTCCGATATTTGGCAACGATGGAGTTCTCAGAAAAGGAAGATTATGGAGAAAAATCACGTTAAAGCCACTTAAGTATCCGCCCAACATGGACAAACCATCTGTACGCATGACGAAATAAAACAAAGAATGCGACCGATATTCCCTGAAGAATAAGGTTGCCAGTTCGGCACATTGTGGCAAGAGCTATGGTATTGTTGTCTGCTTTGGCTTCGATCGCTTGTTGTTTTGGAAGACATCAGACATAGCTAAATTTGGCAATCTTAATTGCAGCCGACGTCGCATACGTCACGGGATCCAGATTTATAGTGCTCTTCTTGTATTATGTCTGTCGTTGGAGTCCTTGTTCTCCAATTGGGAAGAGCGCGGCTAGCCTATCCCCCAAAGGACAATGTTGCAGAGATCGAAAGCTTCATGCCTTTTATTCAGATCGATCGGTGACCGCTGATGAGGCGACATCGTAATCAGCTACCTAAGGACTCGGCGATTCATTAGCATAATTCAAAGAGAAAAAAAGGACTTTGGTGATGGGTTATTGCGGACAACAACGTCCGTGGCAACCTACGATTAACTCACGGCACAAAATATATGGCATCGCTTCTCAACGAGCACATCGGCATGATGAGTAAATCGACGTCAACACATTGCTTGCAAACACGCTGATTGGCAGGCACCAGCTGAGAGAAATTCATGCGGCTGGCCTCTGGAACCTTCACTTGGGTACTATCACAAAAGGATGGTGTTGAAGAAGTCGAAGGGCAATTCACGACTTTTATTCGGATCGATTGGTCTCCACCGCTGAGGTGAGTATTGTGATTGGTCCGGCACCTGAGGACATGTCAAAGAAGATAGCGCTGAGCTCTCGGGAGAAACACCGTTGAATAACAAGAGCTTACGTCCCATATGCGGGCGAGCGCTGCCATGAGAACGAATTACCCTCTGCTTAATCAGGGCCGTCACGATTCGACGACCGTTAACACATAACTCCCACGTATTCTTCCTGCATCCGGCGCATTATTCGGTTGGAGTTTTGCAGCTCGCGGGAAGTTCCTGTTATTTAGACCTGTGGCGACCTTGCGATTGACTTGGGATGCAATTTGTTTCGCTTCCAGTAGGGACCAGGTACCAATAAGGGGCTATCTATTGAGCTAGCCAAACTTCCGAAGGCCGTTCCGAATGATCTTGTTCCAACGAGGCCATAAACAACGGGGAGATGATGATGTGCCTTACCACGGGTTAACTAGCGATCCGAAGAGAATTGATGATGGCAAGCAACTAAACAATAATTACGTGCTACGGCTTGTTGAATAGCGTATGTTGGAAGGGAGTCATCCGCAGAACACGATTATAAAAACCATCTAACCAGAGTATCATTTGATAGACCATTAGATGATGAATCAGCGAAAGGGAACAGGATACCGTGCCGGAGATGTCTGAGATGATGCGTAGACGTCATATATATACGAGGAACCAGAACAGTCTGATCGGAGCAGCTTGATATCTGAGTAGTAATTATATGGCCTGGAGCAGAAAAGCATGATAAACACGGCTATAGCACGAGCGATGGCAGAATCTGCACACACTGTCGAATGTGTGTGGAACGGCGGTACGCGATCCAACAATATTCGGTTGTGACATCGCGCTAAGAAAGTGGTACCCGGTATAAACCATAAAGCAGCGTTAGGGGTCAGGTTTTAAGGCGCGAGCGTGGGGAGGACTTCTAAGATGTTCACGCATCCAACAGCTTAGGCTGCAACGCTCACGTGATCAACAATACGAGAAGCACTAGATCAGACATACTTATAGAACGACTATCTTCTAATCGTTACCATAGCGAGACTGGGAGCATATTGCGTTCGAAGCTTGAAGAGAAAGAAAAAGTCAAGTATACCAAAATGCACGTGGAAGCGACAGCAGAGAACCCGAAAGGAAAAAAATCGAGACAAAAGCCAGAAAGAAAGCACTTGTTGTTGTAACTTTGTCAAAGGACAAAGGAAAATGCCGACGGATTCATGTAATGTCATGTGTTTCCCTTGCTTCAGCAAGGGCTTCTAAGGGTCACTCATAACTCATCGATTATTATTTGTATGGATAGTCTTTTTCGCTGGGTGTGGAAGCTTTTTATTATTTCTTATTTTTTTGGAGACATATGTAGTAATTTTGTTTAGTCAATCTAAATTACAGCGATGTTTAGAGTTTGTCATCACAGGGTGTCAAAACTATTTGCTCCCATGAAAGGCCTCTCGCGTTACTTGGCAAATGGTGTGTGCAGTCCGTTACAGTATTATCATTTTATTTCTGCCGCTTCTCTCAGCAAATGACTAAAAGCCAGGGCTCCCGCCGCCATGGCGGCACTCTATTATTGTATTAGCGCATCCCTCTATTGTCTTTATTTACCAAAGCGTAAATGACATCATTACCGAAGCGCAGACGAGTGTGTTTACGTTACTAAAATGTTCGCCTTTTGGAACTTCCCTTATTATTCGGCCGTCGTTTCTGGAGGCTCCTGGAGCAATGAATCCGAACCCATGAGAACGGGCGATGCTGCAGAAGCCTCCAGATACGTGGAACAAGTACGACACGAATTTGGGAACAACTGGAGACAGGACGATAAATTCCTAGAGAAGTTCTTCCCAGTATACCCGTCCTGGAAACTCCACATAGACGCGACGCAGAAACGAACTTACAATGCAAGAACCTCACGTTGGAAGCAGCTTCCGAAGACTCCGAAGGCTGCGTTTAAATATACACACCGCTTCGGATGTTGATGAGCGATATCCTGCTCTCCGAAGAAGAGTCTTGACGACACCCTTCCGCGCCAGACAAGGCTTTAGGACAGCAATGATATACTGGACGGCGGAAATCGGCTTATTTGCATAATCCTCTATGGGCTAAGGTACATGTTAGAGATGTCCTGGCTACTCACTCCAGAAAGAAGAGGATACAGAGCAGTCATTCTCGACCCGGTCATTCTCCAGTGTCTCCACCGTTGTTTCTCGCTGGTGCTGGTAGAATCATAGGTGTTATGTGAACCTTCATCAGGGCTATCGCCCAGGCAGGAATATCCCCCCCCCCCCATCGAAATCATACTCCACTCGGACGATTTCCTGGCTGCCCATGATCGGCTTGCAGCGCACATGAGTCAGACAATATTCAGCCAAACCCATTGATGATTCGCTTGTGGACTCATCGTGACGGAGACCACATGTACCGTTTATCTGTTCGATCACTCGAGCGCAGTCGCATCCCCGCCATTCAACTACCATCAGCATCCCGCACAATTTTACACTGTAATATTTAGACTTG
>QFFB01022766.1:0-34993 GCA_003316465.1 Ramaria cf. rubripermanens
TTTGACGGCCAGAGCTTGTTTTGACCCCCTGGCCGCTTCCCAGTATTCTCGTCTCTCTTATTTTTTATATGCTTTGCATTGATTGATTTATCAGGGTGCAGAAACGCCTGGCCACGTTTCAGAAACAGAAGACAGGTAAAAACGAGGGCGTTGGATTACTAAACACGCATCCGCTATATCGAGAACGAATACAGGTAGGCCGACCTGCCTTGACTGCAGCTAAGACCTACATCCTTACATGATCACCTTGGCAGATTCTTGAGTCACTTCTCCCCGATGCATATGCTGTTCGAGCAGCAAGCCCATCGTGTGCTGGGATGGAGGAAAACTTCGGCGCATTTGTAGAAACTATGGTCACTTCTGATGGTTCGAATGTTGAACAGAGTGCCCAGTGGTAAAAGATCTGATGGCCTAGATGTATGAATTTGATATGGAACGGCATGTCTCTCCGTCACAGCCAAGTTACAGAGAGGTATACATTACAGTACTTGTCGGAAAATGTGTTGCCCGTGGGAACTTGGCACGATTAGTAATACTCTGTCTGCAGTGGGCCCCGTGGGAAAACCAAAGATTTTACTGAGCCGATGAGACTGCAGACAGTTTGACCCTGCACATTATACGTTCCAAGCTTTCAACAACTTTCACCTTTGCCCATCACTCGTACTATTTTTTTTTCAGTCACCAAGTTTGGATTGAATTTTTATCCTGACAGGACATCTATCAACTAGGCCACCACTTATTGCATCCGTATCATTCGGCTCTTGATCCTACAACATCTCTCTCTTATATCTTTCCACCTTTCTATGGCTGGAATGTGAGTTGTTTTCATATGGTTATGCTTTTAATGCTAAATGGCCTCTGTGGTCAACACTGATTGCAGTGTTGACTTCATCTATCTGACGGTGGTATGTAGCTCCTGCTGACTCTGCCTCAGTCACTCACAAGTCATCGTGATGGCGATGCATACTCGGACAGACGCTTCTCATCCTTGGGGGTGCCATCGGTGCGTACATCGCTGTTCAAGCTTAGTGCAAGTGCAGCAGTTGACCCATCTTGGTACGGTCAGCTGCAATACTGTTCGTTGTGAATTCAGTCTCTAAGTTCACATCGACGACGAAGGAGAAACTTAAATCCAAAGGATATGACGTGTCTCGCCAGGGTGTTGCGGTACAGACGCAGAAGCGATTCAATCACGAGGATTATGTAGATGCAACACAGAGGTGGGCTATTGTGTCCGGACCAGTGTTTCACATTTCATTTAACAAGTGTAATGTTGCTACGCTATCTTTGATGGTAACCATTCAACTACAGAGGGCTAGTGAAGGCTTTGGGTGCGTCATCGTACGGTAAAGTAGGCAGCGATGGTTCGAGCTCCTCGTCTCAGATATTACAAGTGAGCTGCTCTTCCCATGATCCTGGTTGCAGGAACCTTTCCTCACCCTTCTGTAGACCCCCAAGCCCGATCAAACAATCAAAAAGTCTCGTAGCGGACTACTTCGCCGGAAAGATAACAAGTCAAACTGATTCTTCTCGCCTGGCTCAATACATGAAGCATTTCCTGCTGCGCCATGTCCTGTGACTTATCAACGCATGATCGTTGTTGTATTGGTGTAATTTATTCCGTAGTGTATCGAAGCACATTGCTTCTCTTCTAAGAATCTCGCTAGTTCGTTTGGTCTCAGCTTCTTCCCCAAACTACGGCCTACCAACGACCTGGTCTTCAACAATCTCGTTGTCTGTGCTTTGAAATTTCATTACCGTCAAATTTTCGTTGTTTCTAATCTGAGCCTTAGCGGCTCCCAGTGAGTGAAAGCTGCCTCGGGCAGGAGCCGGCACTAGCCTTATGAAAAGATACATATGGTGGCATCGACACTAACATCGGGTTTCTCAGGTGTCAAATTATTCTTGAGCATACATCTTGACTCACCTGTGTGGATTCCGTAATGTTAAATTCAGAATTGCTTTGGGTGAACTCGGACCTTCTATGTAGTTATTCACTGATACCATGCTGAAGATGGTCATTGCACTGCTCACATTGTAAGTTCATACGGCGGTTTTCACATGTTTCGCTCCGATCGTAACAAATCGGTAGCCATACATCCCCCTTCTCCTTTTTGTGCAATATAACCCCCATACGCTTATTATCATAAGTCAACCAATATGGATGCGCCCGAAGGTGGGGTCCTTCATCTCCTAAAGCCTGAGCTGCATTGCCAGTAAAAGTGACAGATAGGTTTCCAACCTTACACAGGTAAGACCTTGAAGGCATGATGGATCAGGTCTTGTCAATGCTAGGAGAGGATCGGTTCCCTCAAAATGACGCTTGTGGTACAGGAACGGCACGGCGATCTCAGACCATATTTGGTGTTGACAAAATCCCTGCAGTTCAGAAAGTTTCCATCTCTCGAGTAAGGTCGAGGGTCTAGTGCACCAGTTGTCAGCGCCTACTTGTGTTTCCGATGCAGAGCACGAAATCTGTCCCGCGGAGCAAAACAGGCATCTCCGGGCTCAGCCGTTTACCATGTGGGATCATGTTACATGTCCCACGGGCCATAACTCCACGCAATACATCCTTTCGGTATCCCAAGTTCCCTGACGCCGTCAATCCATCGGTTTCCAACCGAATCCTTATCCACATGTTAAGTTACTTCTGTCTACAAAGACACTCCTTCTGAGAGTTGTACAGTAGAGAGGCGTCAATCCATGAAATGGAGAGCTCACTTGCTCGAGGAGGAGCCGACGCGCGTTCGAAAGCGCATTGGCTCTCCATGTTGCGGCATCGCCGCGTGTCAGTGTGGTGGCCAAGTTGTGTGATATCACTCTCTTACACCGCCGAGCAGGATGGATGAAAAGATCAATATTTCACTCACTACTCCGAACAAGCAGAATGGAATAATATTGGCAATTTTTCAAGGGGAACACACAGGAATTGCGCGGGACTGGGGGAGGAATGGCGGCTTGGAGTCCACGATGCGGAACGAGTGGAGACGGTGTAGTATGTGGGATGTGAGCGAGGGATCGGATACGCTGAGCGGGATATTTGTTAGCATTTTTTCAAATTGAACACGTCCACATGCGACCACATACATACCCATGTATCCGGGGCCTGTGGGTATCATGGCGTCAGTGGGCCTGGAACAGTCTGCAAGTCCCGAGTTGGTCAAAACTCACCTGGCTGAGACGATCTGCGTCGGGAGGCATCGACTTTCATTCCCCAACGGCGGAATGACATAGGCGCTGACGACTGATGCGCAATGGACTCGAGTAAGGTCGACTCATGGAAGTAATTGTTTAGACAAGAGATGAAGTGTGCGACTCTCGATACAGTATGCTAGCTTCCAGTCAGGATGTTCCGTGGCTTCGATTCTTGACGAATTGATCATGTAGATCGAGGTGACATCTGCCATGCCCTGCACGCGCGGCGACCAACGGAATTACGAAGTAATGATGTTCATTTCAAGCAAACCGCTGCGACTGGCTACACTTTCCCCTAAGTCTCCGCACCGTAGGTCTCCTCGCCATAGCGATAATACCCCAGCCGTCAGGGCGACAAGTATGGACCTTCTAAGCAACGGCGACGACTCTGAGGAAGTAGAAGGGAGAACGTGCGCAAAGCGGGAACGCACGATGATTATGCGTGCTCTCGATTCCGTGATGGAGGTTGTCGTTGATGAGATAACTGAAGATAAGCACCCGAGAGCGTAGATCCTGCGACGGGAAATGGTACCTAGAGTATATAGGCGTCGCTCTTTCAATCCGCCCCCGATGCGTCAGGGTCGACATGCATCAAAACGATTGTGCTTCCGAATCCGGTGCCTGTCCAAGCGCCACGTCTTGGCATACAAGCGGGCCACTGACAGCCGGTTTGAAATGATCCCTCATCGTCACACAGCCACATCTGCGACGAGCCTTTCGGACGACTCGGACAAGGCACGCTCCTACTCCCGAATCCCCACTGAGATAGTGCATCATGCACCGGCTGAAATACAAATGATTAAGCATAGGAAGGCGGTAGTGGGTTGATAAGTTGGCATTGTGCATAACACTAATATGTAAACTCACGATGCAGGTCGCCATACAATGGTCATGTAGTCCTGGAGGCTTGGCAGTAGTTGGGCCCATTATCTGAGGTGGTCAGTATTGAAGGTCATGGAAATCTAATCGCAATGTATCTGCGTATAGCAATTGGCTCCTGGAATGGACGCGAGCCCCGAGAAGATCCTCTAGATATATATAAAGGAGTCTAGACGTGGAATTCATGTTGTCATGGTAGATTGAAAGTGTGCCTGTTGTTGACAGTTCAGATTACTCTAAGGCGGAATCCCCTTTCAGTAATATTCCTCGGGCATTGCTTTGCAGGTTGACGTGGGATAATGTAAGGGTTCTAACGTGTATCACCAGTGTACCGGGAAAGTGAATTGCGCAAGATATACCCTACGACCGGTAGCATATTAACCCGGAAGCAGGCAATGGCTAAAGACAAGCCACAGCGTTGTACACTGAAGAGTATCTGTGTGAGTAAAGCTGATTTTGATGAGGCCAGCTAAATGTAAACACAAAGCAATCGTCACTAGCTGTGGCGCAATGATGGTCTTAGCCGCCCTAAGCGCAAAGATTAAAGTTAAGCGTGATGTTGTGACGTTTTCCATATATAGGCAAATTGATGGAGGGTCAAACGTTCATATACTCATAGCTAGAGCCAAGCCAGAAAGCTCAGGTGGCAGCACGAAGCCTGGCGATCACTTGAGCTGGCTTGCACAGACAAGGTAGTCTTTGGACGATTGTCTCTGGCAATCGCGCTGGACCTTTCATTAGCATCGTGACCCGTGACATGCTTGGCAAATAGAGATCGTCGCTTACCTTATGCGATATGGACGATGATTGCATGTAATCTCATATACGTAACTTTCATAAATCGTAATATTAGTGGCTTGTGGTAGTTTCCAGACACTTTCAATGGGTTATAGTGGCAACTTTCAGCGACATTGTAGTTGATTATGATGGAGGCGCTGCTCGTTTGTTGCGTCGTGCACGGGTTTGACGCTACACGGGAATCTGAGAGTCAATTCCGGTAGAGTTCTAGCCTGTTTGATACTACCGGTATTAGTCGAGAGAATGCTTGCCAAGGCCGCTGGCAGTCATTCGTTCGGGATTATGGCGATTTTGTCGACCGTGCTATTATGATCGATTGCCCGATGGGCACGCCGCGGTGGTGCCACTCGTGCATTGTTGGGAGGACCCCGTTATACTCAACCCACTACGCCTTGTCATTCGTTCCGGCATTACGAGTTCCACGACCTTATCGTACTGAGTGTTCGATGTAAATATGAAATGTGCCTCCCGAAGACCCGTCGCCCCATTAACGCTAGGTCTCGGAGCCTGGGGATTTGACACTGGCTTCCACATAATTATGTGTGAGTTTGTCATTCGCTGGGGATTGGGCGGGTTCCTGACGAGCGTATCACAGGCCTCGGCGACCGTACATGTCATAGGACCCCTGGGACCCGCCGGCGGCAAGATCGTGGTAATACTCGCGTCCCATCATTTCGGTCACTCCTTGAGTTCAGTAGACAGATGGCGCGAAACATCACATCCACGTATCCCCAGTCCCTCTGGACGACGAGAGGAAGGTAGTAGGTGAGCTTGTCTCAAGGGAAGATAACCGGTATGATGTTCAGTACACTTGATCACTAGTATCTCAAATTCCCTTTGGGCGTGTAGATAGTCAGTGATGTAACCATTCCGTCAGAAAGGCACCAACTTGTTGCCTGAGATATCAAAGCGATACAATGACAGGCGCCAGTGAGTGAAGGTCAATAAGTGCATGGCGGTAAATGAATTAAACGGCTATTGAGAACATCCTGTTTTGCAGTATTCGGGTGTAACGGCTTATGGCAGTGTTCAAGTTTTGGCTTTTGTTGTCGTTGCTGCCGGGTCGCCCGCCCAGCGACCCGGCAGCGAACAGCTATCGCTTCGATACTCAACAGCCGTATTCAAGATTCCCCTTAACACTCCCTGCATTTGTCACGCTAAGCTCATCAGAAGTTTCCGACCGCTACCCCTTGCCAGCTCCGGACTGTAGTCTTTGCGCGCTGGCAGATCAACCGAATCTCAGATACTCGTCAGCAACCGTTTGCCATCTGGATAAAAGCTGATTCTTTGCAGGCAAATTATTTAAAGCCCCCCACTCATATCACCCTCTCCACATTCCACCGAAGCCACATCTCACCGACGCCATGGTTTCTCCTCAGACCCTCTCCCAGCTCTTGCAGGCCCGTGCCGCCGAAGGCGACAACACCAAAGGCCTTTCTTACCTCAATGATCACGGCTCTGTGTATAAATTTATCACTTACGCAGACCTCTTGCGTGACGCCACCATCTACGCTAGGCGCCTTCTCGCCGCCGGCCTCACACAAAATGACATCGTCGTGGCCAGTTTCCACGACCATGAATCCCACATTCTCCTCTTTTGGGCCTGCTGCCTCGCCGGAATCCGCGTATCCCCCCTCCCCCCACTCCATCCTGACCCGACTCGCCAGGCCATGCTTTTCAAGCATCTCCAGGTATTATTTCACGGACCGACGTTGATTGCCCCCAAGGCCGTGACCGAAGGCGTCCTCAAGCTTGTCCCCGGCTTTAAAGTTCTCGCGTCCGAAAACCTTCCCGCACCCACGGGGGCCACGTCCAAGATATTCCCCGCGCGCTCCCCCTCCCCTAACGATGTGGTCTGCTTCATGTTAACTTCCGGATCCACCGGTAACTCCAAGGCCGTCCAACTGACACACGCCAACTTGCTGTCCAGCGTACGAGGCAAGATTCAGCATCATGGTACCTCGTCTGCTTCGCGTTTCTTGAGTTGGATCGCGTTCGACCACGTTGCATGTGTCTCAGAAATTCACATTCACGCCCTAGAGGCTAACGCCAGGTGAGCTTTCACGTATGCGATCACTGTTACAAATGACTTAGTCCTTATGCAGTCAATGGCTTGTCGCTCCATCCGCAATCATAAATAATTCCCGTAACCTGCTCGAGTGGTCAAGCGCCTACCGCATCACATACACCTTCAGCCCTAATTTCCTGCTCGCACACATTCTGCGCGATGTCGCCAACTCCCCTTATGCATCCCCACCCGACTTGTCCAGCTTACGTGTTCTCATTTCCGGAGGGGAAGCCGTGCCTATGGGCACTGCCATCGCGTTCGCAGATTTGATTGGCAGCTTCGGGAGCCCTCGAGATGCGCTGCGAGCCGGATTCGGCATGAGTGAGACAGGCGCTGGTTCCATATACGACAGACGCCCCATTCCTGTAAAGGGTCAGAGAGGCGTGGCCAAGTATCTCTCTTTGGGCACGTGCGCTCCCGGGATAGCCATGCGCGTTGCGAACCCAGAAACGGGTTCCATTTGCTCACCTGGAGAGCCGGGTCAATTGCAAATCAAGGGTACCACCGTCTTCAGTCGCTATTACGGAAACGACCAAGCCACGCAGGAGTCATTCACCGACGACGGCTGGTTCATTACCGGAGACTCGGCAGAGATAGATGCGGATGGTAACTTATTCCTCGTTGGCAGGGACAAGGATTCGGTCAACATCAACGGTGTCAAGCACCCTACTCAGGACGTGGAACACTACGTCGAGGATGCCAAGATTGATGGTGTGATGCACGGTTTTGTGTATGTTTGCCCAATGCGCCTGGCTGATGCAGACACCGAGACGTATGGTGTCTTCTATCAGCATGAAATCGTCGTCGAGGCAGGTGTAACTGAGGAGGAGAAGCTCGCCGTAGATGCTGCTAACCGCGCGATCAGGAGGGCGTGTACCATCTTTTGCTCGCAGGCCCCCCATGTCATCCTCCCCCTCCCGCGTGCTTCGTTCGTCAAGACATCTTTGGGCAAAGTCTCTCGTTCACAGCTCACCAAAGCGTACTTGCAGGGCAACTATAGCGTCCTCCAGGCGGCGCTTGAGGTCCAGAACGGCCACGCGTCCGGAAACAGGTCGCCCACCGATCTCTTAAACCCCATCGAGCAGGTCGTTGCTGAGGCCGTCGGCTCTATTGTCTCCATCGAAGAATCTGAGCTCCGTCGTTCAAGCAATATCTTCGATCTCGGTGCCTCGTCCATGCATCTCCTTCGCCTGAAGCACCTCATCCAGACCCGCCTTTCTCTTTCCGACATCCCTACCATCGACTTACTCAGACGGCCAGAAATCGGAGAGCTGTGCGACTACCTTTCCGAATTAATTCAGGAAAATGGCCGAGGTGACAAAGACACTAAATACCAGCCTGTGATTTGCTTCAACGACAGTGGGTCGAAGCCTCCTTTGTTCCTTATCCACCCTGGTGTCGGGGAGGTACTGGTGTTCATCGCCCTCGCTCGGGCACTTGCGGACGACAGGCCCGTATACGCCCTTCGCGCACGGGGATTCGACCACAACGATCCAACGTTTGCGTCGTTCGATGAGATGTCTGATACGTACGTGGCTGCCATCGAGAAAAAGTACCCCAGCGGACCATACTACGTCGCCGGCTACAGCTTCGGTGGTGCCGTGGCCTTTGAAGTCGGCAAGAAGCTCGAAGCTAAAGGAAAGGAAGTTCCGTGGTTTGGTGTCTTCAACCTGCCCCCGCATATCCAGTGGCGCATGAAGGAGCTCACTTGGGTCGAGGTACTGATGAACCTCGCCCTGTTCCTCTCCTTAGTCCCACCCCCCGACTTGGACCGTGTGCGGGACGAGATCAAAGCAGCCTTCCCAGTCGTTGCAGCCATGGACGTCGAACCGCCTAACCCACAAGACCCGATCCAATGGCTATTCGCACGTTCCGACAAGGCTCGTCTCGCTGAGCTCGATCTTGAGTTGGGCGCATTCATCCGGTGGATCAAGGTGGCATATGAGTTGAACCGGACTGGCCGCACCTTCGTACCTCAGGGCGCTATCAAGGGTGCTTTGACCTCGATCTTCTGTGCCATCCCATTACCGTCGATGGGAACCAGGGAGGAATTCAAGCAGAACCGACTCTCTGTCTGGGAAGAGTTCAGCGGGGAGAAGTTTGAGATGGTCGACGTCGAGGGAGAGCATTACACCATGCTCTCGGCTGAACATGTTGACAGCTTTGCCAAGCATCTACGGGGGGCATTGAGACGGGCAGACGAGGGCAGGAAAAGGATCTAATCGGGCGTCCATCTGAGTATCTATTGCAGTGCCCCTTAGCGCATGCATTGTAGACGATATGTTATCTAAAGCGAGCATCCATGGTTACTGTAAACATGTATTGCAGTAATTTTATTAGAAGACTTTCGGGGAATGATTATTAGAGTTTTATTCTTTTCATGATGGCTCTGCCCCTTCGTGAAAGTGACCGACCAGCCTTAAGTCTTTCTTTCTTAAAAAATATTTGTTACGAATATATTAGCAAACTGAGTTAAAAATATCCAGTTAGGGTCATAAATATTGGTCGCAAATATTCTGGAAAAGTTTAGGGCTCTAAATCGTACATTGCAAGAAAACTTAAAAGAAAACCCTGGGTACACATGTAAAAAGACCGACGGAAAGTTATTAATTAATGACTTGGTCCAAACATTCACGACTTGCATGGCATGTATATATATATAATGGCGCACAGTACTTGATCCTATTCGGTGAAATGTTATCCTCATTTGTAGACTTTGTACGAGCCCGTCCTGAAGGAAACACGTCGAAAACGGGAGTAAGTAAGTCTGGGAATGTGAAGATGGAGAAGAACTGACTCGCATGCAGCGAGCATTTAGGAAAAAGAAAAATGGCACAATTGGCCTCGGCAATAGGGTTTGGGTCAATGAACTTTCTAAATAGATATTTAGTCCTGTATACATAAATGAAACACAATAAAACAGTAAGTAACTTTTTTTGACTGGAGACGCGGAATATTATATATGGGGAAAGTACTTAGTCGGTGTGGTTGATTTGATTTCACGTGCTTGCGTCACGATACGCATCCTGCTGACTAATAATTATACTCCAAGCTCGCCTTCAGCCGCCTCCACTTGACTGTAACCATAAACATCTCATGAGCACAGTTAAAAAACGACTTCACTTATCTGGCCTCACGCCAGCTATTACCGTAAACGATATCAATGCTCGTCTGCAAGGGTTTGGCAAGATTCTAGCTCTGGATGGGGTTGGGGCATTGAATGCTGTTGGTGAGTATTCAGCTCGAGAAGTGAATGATCACTCATAAATTATGGCCATATCTGGTCCTACAGGCGAACCCCGAAAATTCGCTTATGTGACATTAGAAGCCACAGAAACCAACTTGGCACGCTGTTTGTCGCACATGCTGCAGTTACGGCACGAATACTGAGGAACTGGAAATTAGGTCTGAACGTGCTAAGTGGAACGACTTGGAAAGGTACGAAGCTGAGAATAGGTGAAGCTAAGCTCGACTATGTACAGCGGTGAGCCACCTGCACTCTGCAATTATGTCCTGGGGTTTGAGTGTCTTTTAAGCCTAGAGGATGAACGAAAACGAGTTACGGAAGGTCAGGAAGAGCTGCATTCGAAGCGAAGACGACTTCCTCGTGGCGTGCAGGGCGTTCATGCAGGAGACATGTCTGCAGTCAGCCTCAAAAACCTAAGTCTGCATCCGGTATGTACTTCAAAATGTATACCTGCTACTGCTATATTTTATAGCAGGCTTGGCACAAAACTTCCCTTTCGCACCTTATCCGGCCTATGAAGATGCGTCCCTTGCACCCACTGCCAGAGCCTCATAGTAAACACAGACTTGACACCAAGAACAAGAGGCGTAAGAAGCTGAGTTCTCTCGCTGTTCCAACGCGGGCACGTGTTCGAGTGATTGATCCGCGCATGTATGGATCTGTTCACTTGCGCGAAAACATGCTCGAGGCGGTCGTCGAGTCGCATCCATCACAGCCTACGAATATGCGCTCTGTGTCTCCATCGTCTAGTGCAAGCGTTGGAAGTCCTCTCGAGGAAGACGTTCACCAGGAGTCGAAATCGACATTTGCTGCCGATGAAGATGAGAGCATTGCCATACCCGATTTGGAGCAGGAGAAAGCGCGTGATCTTAACTTATTGATGACAATGTTTGGAGACGACGAGCGCCAGTGGGGAGGCGAGGAATCAGCAGAAGATGTCATTTCCGATGGTCCAGATGAAATGCCTGATGTACAAACAGGGGTAAAGTTGGTGACAGAGACAAAGGCAGAGCATGCAGCTTCCGCACCAGTAAAGTCAAAATCAAAGTCATTGAAAGACATGTTTCAACCCCATGAAGAGGAAGGTTTGTCCACTTTTTTGTGGTCCAGTAGGCATCTAGTGACTTGACTTCATCGTGCAGCGGGTTTTTCTCTCATGGCTAGCCTTGGTGAGCTTGACCTTGATCTGGATCCCGCCTTCGACCTAGATGCGCCTGCGCCCATCTCCACTACCACTCCCAGTGTCTCTATAGTTTCAATTCCGGCCCCCATGCAACCGGGAGGCTTTATGCTTGACCCTTCCCTCCCCTTGTTCTTCCCTCAACCAGACAACCCTCGGGCTAAAGACATGTTCTCTTTCTCCCGAATAGAAGGATGGGAATTTGGAAGAACTGGTGACTCGTGAGTCCATTCTCTTGTCATGCCTTTTTAGCCGGAATGCCGTGAATTACTTTCTTGAATCCATCCTTCCCCTCCATTCTACACATTCTCTCTTATTTGCCGCATATCTAGTTCCTCCATAGCATGAGCTCTAAATGTTACAAATCCGTTCATTAATTCTAGGGACGCCATCCGCAAACGGTGGGACGACACAAAAGGCGCGTTAACTCGTGAGTGGAAAAAGCGTGCACGCGAAGCCGTTAAGGCACGGAAAAGGAGATACGGCGCGCCAGAGGGTGAGGACGCATAGCCATGGGAACACGGAAATCTGCACTCGCCACTTGTTTGAGCATCGTTGTTTGGCAATCACTAAGTAATACGAATGTTTGAACTAGGATGTAGAACATATTTTTCGGATTAGGGAGATAATTGATGATTGCACCGTGGCGTGGCGTGGCGATTCTTTATAAATCCTGCTCTAGCACGAAAATAAGTGTGCTTAGGGTGATGACATTATATTCATGTACCCGTTATGTAAATAAAAGGTGACCAATGTAATACTATGTGACGATGAAAGTACTGACGTGAGGATGGTATACAGTGTGTGGTATGTCGAAAACTTGTGGTATGGGTGAAGAATGCATATGCCAACAATGTCCAGGGAAGAAGGAAAGAACGCAAGCAAACCCTGAGAAGGAAATCGTAATACCGTATAAACTCACTCAAGCACCCACCCTGCCTTGTCCATCTCTAGCCTCAAATCATCAAAACCCGTCCGGCGGCCTTTGCGACCAGACAGTTCGGTGGCAAACCTATTGCACCAGAATGCCTTCAACGACTCTTGTTCATTATAATATAACAAAAAAAAACGCACCGCAAACACTCTTCTAATCGCCATTTTCCTGATCCACTGCCGCTCCCTCCAGGTAACACATCTGCGCCGACGCCCGCACCCAAGAGAGGAGCTTGGAGTGGTGTTTTCGCGTCGCTTTCTCGTATGTACGGTTGTCCAGGTAAGATCTTCTGGCTGAGTGAAAACATCATACCGGCCACGAATGCCTCATGTGCACCGACCGCGTCTACAACCTGTGCATCGGTGCCTCGCTCTGTCTCCAGAGATGTCCGTCGGGAATCAGAGTCCCCTTCAGAAGGCGCAAGCACATGCTCCTCCGCAGGCATCGACGGTAAAGCACTTCCAGTCCATTGAGACCCTTCACTCCCCGTGACTGTGACACCACTCCGAGGTCGCCCGTCTGCCCAAAACCCGCTTCCCGTCCGTACGCTGCTAAATACCCCGCCCTCCATTACAGCCCCATTGTTATCCCAAGAGGGTTTTGCGGCATCACATGCCTCAACCCACCCCGAGCTTTGCAGATACTCTCGAGTAGGGACACTGAGCAATGCGGCGCCTTGCATCCCCCAATCTACCACAAGCAAGGAATGCGGTGCTGCATGTGCGCTCATAGATATTAAAAATGAGCGGGGCGAAGCGGATGGGGAAACGGTTTGTGCATAGGGCTTCCTAAACCGTCGATCAATATACAGACCTGTATTCGAAGGCAATGGCTTACGAGAAGAATACAACATCCGCATGTTGGATAAGCTGTACACCGTCATCGTGGTGAGCGATATGTTCCATTATGGCAGAACGGAAGATTTGAAAAACTCACCGTCTCGAAACCCGCCCGTGTAATCCCAAGACTAAATACACATCGCCCTCGCCACCCGCGCTCCCGAGCCAGCCCGTCGAGTCCCGTAATGTTCGCAAGCGTCGTTGGCGCTCCGCGGCCTTCAAAGTGCATCCAATCAAAGGGCGGCATACCGGGGGTGGAAAGTTGGGGATACGACGGCTGTATATGACCACTAGCTGGAGAACCGTAAGTGTGATGTCCTGAGCCGGAGTGCTTACGCGCGTGCGCATGGGGAGCTGAGGCAGATGCGGCGGGCAAGGGAAGGGGCTGTGGAGGACTGGAAGGCATGTAATTTTCCGGGGCGAGAATAGGTCCCAGACGGGCGACAAATTCATCATGCGTCATATCTGGAAGAGGGTTATGATTACTGTAGAATAAGATTGGGGGCTTGAGCAGAGAGCAGTGCACGCCTTGGCATGCGAGAGGGAGGGCCAGGGAAGAATGAATTCACTCACATGACCGTCTTGGTCCCTTCTCCTGTATAATCATGCCAAGTTAGCCGATGCGCGCGCTCTCGATGTGAAGGACAGAACTGACCCGACTCGATTACCCATGCAGCGGGAACCCCTTTACCGTCCCTAACCACAGAGAAATTCGTGGCAACTCCCAGAGCCTCCAGCTCTTTGACAACAAGTGCACCCTCCTCGTTCCCAGCAAGAGGCCCGCAGAACTGAACGTCGCCCACGGATCTGGCGCCAGGAACTCCAGGGGCAACTCCGAAAGCAGCATTTGGAGCATTTGGGGAGATGTAGGGGCGAGTTGGACGAAACTGCGCAAGGACAGCGAGAACGTTTGCGCTATGGCCGCCTCGGTTACTCTGGACGCTCTGTGCGCGGGATACGCCGCCTGCTTCTGGATAAGAAGGAACCAGAAGTCTGTGAGTGAGGAATAGAGTCCCAGACGCGAGCACACGGAGTGGTGGACGTGAAGACGCGTTCGTAGAGGAAGCAGTCGGCGAGTTTGTCGTTCGCAGAATGGACATGAGATGGCGGAGTTTCGGGGAAACAACATTTTTCTCCGCCACGAAATACAGCATAAATCAATATGTCGAAGCAATATTTCTCTCTGTGGGTCGCCACATCTCCTAGCTGAAGATTGTCCGATACTGCAAGTAGTACCAGTGGCGACCCATGGGCTCTGGAGTCTGGGACATCTGGATTCTGTAAGCGCCAACAGTGACAGTGCTAGGTGAAGTCTTCGAGTTATTACTGGCATGGTGACATCACACAGAACCATTAATGGAAGGCTCGCCCATTCTCCTGGGTGACTCGTACGACTGCGAACTCATGTACACGGTCCACACAGCAGCACTCCGGTATCTCCTGAGGCAAAATTTTGTGCCCAAACTCAAAGTGATTGCAATAACTTCACCGTCACGCATATAGCGTCGAATATCCCACCGAATACCTCCTGACTTCTCCTATGCTTCTCCTATGCTGGTAAAGTACCCCGTTATCTAGTATATTGTGGATATGGATGAGGCAGACTCCAATGGCTGAGACTGGGGACCTCTGCCAGTGGTGTGCCATGGTGGCGCAATGCATGCCAATAGGTCGCTTCCATAAGGAATGAAGCACTGCTTCCATCGGATATAGTGTGAATCTCAGCCGATGGAAGAAGTGCAGGTCACGTACAACCTGAAAGACTATCACACCACGGAAATGGCAACACGACTCATTCTTGGCTTCACCATCACGATGCTCTGCTATGAGTTGTGCCATGCGGTTCAGGGCGTGCTCGTGGATGTTTGAATAGGGGACGACGTGCAGTCCACATTTAGCGTCTTCGCGGGGCGGTTCGAACTTCCGTCCTCTCATTCGGGAGTTCGTGCGCCGTGGCCTTCGAAGCTCGGACGTACTCAATACAGTATTCATTCGAACACCGGGACATACTATTTGAGGTCGCAGAACTGAATTCCTTCTGAACGCCGTGATACAAACATACAAGCCTTGTACGCCTGAGGCAATCACAATACTTCTTCGGAACCGTGAATAGGAGATCGAGAGGCACTCCTAACATGCATAACTCGTTGTGTCCAGACATGTGCCGTCGGTCTATTAGGGGAAGGTGTAGGAGTGCTTAGCGTTCAAATGCAGGGAGCTGTCTTTGTCAGCATGATGGATTGATGTGGCGTTGCACGTGACTTTCCACATGAAACTCTACATAGCAAACACGATCTTGTACAAAAAAAAACGGCTCTCACGCAGTCGATGCGGTGTTTTCCTCTGTTTTTTTTGCTGTCGGTTCTGCTCCTTTGGCTATTCTGGATCATATGCGAGAAGCAATGTGAACGAACTTCTGTCTTCTTCTGGAGGCTATTAAATTCGATCAGATGCTCCTCCTAGCAGCGATAAGGAAGCGCAGCTATCTAGCTCAGTCACGTTAGGCTCGCTAGAACCTACGTCACAACTATATAACAACGGTCTCTATAATACTCAGATCTGTCAACTAGGTTCCCCTCACTACCTCTCTCCATAAATTTTGACCCAGCATGGCACGTCAAACGCTTAACAAGATAAAGGCTTTCTTCCGCGCCATGACCTCCAAGTCTCAATCCCTCAAGGTCACCACTTTGGAGCTCACCCGCAACACCACCAGTCGCAGTTCCCGCACTGGTCCTGCTGCCTACGCCCGTGCCGTCCGCCGTTATAACATTGACAGCCCGGTATTTGTGGGAAGAGACGGTGTCGTGTTGAAGAGGCAAACCCCAGCCAAAGATGCACATACGCGACCACATCGCGGTCACCCTAACCGCCCGAAGACCGTCCCAACTACAGGCCAAGATAGCGAGTGTAATTGAACCCATGTCTAGCCTATATACTCATACCGGTCACAGCCGGCCCTGCTTCTGAGGTCCCGGCGGAGGACGTGCAAAACGACCTCGAATATGTCGTCCCTGTTACGATAGGCACCCCGGGGGTGACTCTCAAACTTGATTTCGACACGGGCTCCAGTGACCTCTGGGTATGGAGCAGTGAACTCCGGGCAAACAGCGCTGGTCATGTGCGTATTCACCTTCTACGGCCGATATTTCATTTACATTCTGTTCGCAGACGGTTTACTCACCTTCCGCCTCCTCTACCTCCCAACCCGTTTCCGGTGCCACATGGAATATATCCTACGGGGACGGTTCCAGTGCTAGCGTGAGCGACATTCTCTTTGTAGCAGATCAGTCTATCTAACTCAAGTATTCAGGGAAATGTTTTCTCCGATGGTATGCTTTCGGGGCACATGTGGCGTTATTTTTCTCACCTGCTCCCCAAACAGTGGTCAAAGTCGGTCAACTCACAATCCCGAAGCAGGCTGTCGAGCTTGCCGAAAAGCTCTCCCCCAGCTTTTTGCAGGAAGGAGGAAGTGACGGGTGACCGATCTCTGTGTATCTAATGACGAATAATGCTCATCCAGCTCGTTTAGTCTGCTGGGACTCGCATGGCCCGCGATCAACACCGTGCAGCCTACTTCCGTTCCCACTCCGGTTGCGAATATAATCCAACAAGCTATTGCACCGGGAATATTCAGGTACTGCCTTCACGTCTCATAACCCAGGTCTATCCCTTATTGTTTTTCTAGTGTTGCACTGGACAGAGGTGACAGTAAAGGGTTCTACACGTTTGGCGGGATTGACGCAGCCAGAGCTGGTGTCAAAGAGTCAGAGTAAGCACATTTATCGATTTTACACTTTGTTATCACTGATCGCACTAGTATATCATTCACGCCCGTCGATAACTCCATGGGCTTCTGGATGTTCCTTAGCGAGTCTGCGGTCATCGATGGCAAGACGGTGAGCGGCCTCCTCTCGGATCTATCGACTGCCTAATGTTGCGCATATAGGTCTCACAGCCCGGCAATGCCGCTATTTTGGACACTGGCACTACACTCGCGTTGGTGTCCGATGCCACTGCCAATGCGATCTATGCTGCTATCCCTGGCGCAGTAATGGACCCTATGCAAGGCGGATGGGTTTATCCCAGCAATGCGAAGGGTGCGTTTTAATTTAAGTGCAGCTCTGTGTTATTTATTAGATATGCTTTCGTTTTTATTGCAGTCCCCGCAGTCTCATTCGCAGTTGGAAACAAGCAGTTCACAGTTCACCCCGCCGACTTCGCGTTTGGCAGCGCTGGTAACGGCATGACATTTGGTGGGGTGCGTCTCATTTCATTTTATTTAGTTATGGCGTCTTTTGCTCACGATGCCACCGATCGCTATAGATTCAGAGCAGGGGTAACAACCCATTCGATATTCTTGGTGACGTCTTCCTGAAGGTATGAGGGCCAGACAAATATTACATTTCACTTACCAAACCTGCTTTCTATCTAACAGAGTATATATGCCGTCTTCGACCAGGCGAACACTCAAATTGGTGTTGCCCAGAGGACCGGCAACGTCGCCGCTTAAATCACGGGACTCTGACCATTCATGATCACAGTTCCTCCCACCAGTAATTTTTCCTTTCTTGGACGTCAAATGAACGAGATTACAACGAACAACGGGCAGCCTACGACGCCCTACTGTTACACCGATACCCACTATTATCTTTTCCTCGCGCACCAATGGCTAAATGCATAAATTTTTCTTGCTGTGGTGTTCATATTGCTAAGTTTACGCTGACTTGAAATAGTACGACTCTAGTTTAGTACATAAGAAGGCGGTGATTGATGATGGACTCTGCATGTAACGTAATATAATAATATTACCTTCGATCCGAGGCTCATCCTCGGATGAACGAATGTGAAGCGCCAGTTGCAGCTTGTGAGAGTAATGAGACGTCTGTGTTGGTTCTTGAAATATTTTGGTGACTTGGACATGAACCATAGTTTAACTGGCGGAACGACTTTAATGGATGTATACATCATACAGTGAGGTGTAATGCTTCAACTATATCATGAACCCTACAAGATTACTTTTCGGGGCATCAGGCAGTATCTCTGGCCACATCATGCACCCGTGATCGATTATCAGGCTTCTGTGCCCTTCAAGAAAGCTCATCATTTGTTGCCTCTTGGAACGTCTCACAACACCGTGAGTTGGAGGCATCATCGGAATTCGATATGGCGTCCTTTCCAATCCTCTCGCAGTGCATCCTCCACAAGCACATCAAGCTCCTTAACTTTTTGTACACCGATCTCTGGAACATGTGAGAAATGTGAGAACAAAAATTCATATCGAAATACATGACATACCGACTAATCGAAGGATCTCGTTCACGGGCAACGGCACGCCTCCTGCTTTTTGCACCACGCATAATTCGCGTTGGGCATTCATGGCGAGTGACATGGTGCCACTACTCAGTGTCGCCTCTAACTGGGAAGGATCTAGTATTGGAGATGTCTCGGGGTCGGAGAAAAAGGCAAAAGTGAGACATAGAGGTGAGTGGTTGATCGATAACGGTACAGGTGCCCGCGACGAAGGTGGATGCTAACAATAGATGTCAGGTAAAGCATCAAGATCAAGTATGATATTTTCAAGCTAACCACGGTTACTTCGTCCCCTATGACTTCAACATCGGGTCGGCGAAAGTGCTTGAGTGCCACAATACCGGCCAGGCAAGCACAATCCAAAATATTTCCCGCCTCTGCAAGGAAATGCAAAGTCAAACGGAGATGCCACACCTGTTTGACCTCAGGTCTTTCAGTATTTGTGACGAAATGAAAAGGGAAGGCGTACGCGCTGTCCGGCTAAAATACATAGGGACTCTTTGTCCACAGCGTCACTTCGTCGTAAAACTTTATCCAACATCCGAGTGAGGATTACCTCCTCCTCTGAAAGCCTTGCTTCACAGAACGCTTAGAAACTCGCGAAGAAATATATGTTGGTAAGGCAACAAGCTCACCGCCCCGACTCGTACTCAGTAGATGCCATAGGTGATAGTTCAGAGTGTATTGTGATTATGCCCTCAAATGGTCTTTCCGGTAAAGGTTTTACCATCTTCGCATCGACATGTGCTACGACGCTGGGCTGAAGGGTAAATTCATGTATACTTGAAGACCATGCAGTACATGTTAACAATTACTCACCGTGTCTTGCCTAGTGAGCACTCCACCCATCCCAATTCGGGTCCAAACTGGAATGCGGGTGTCCGCATTTCGAAAGGAGATCGCCCATCTAAACGCAGAGACTGCTTGAGTACGGAGAGGGCAAATTCACGTTCAGGAATGGAGGGAGAAGGCGGCCTCATGACTTTAAGAGCACAACGTCCATTGGCGTCTGTGGGTGCACATGGGTGTGTCTGCCCATAGGTCTCCCAACATAAACCACGATGTCGGCCATTTTGGGATCTGTAATTTCACCATGGCGGAACGCCTATAGATCTATGGTTGGTTTAATTACGGTCGCTTTACAACGCGTCTAATGTTCCCCTCTAGCGACAGTTCGCGCATGAGAAACCCGTCATTTTCTTTTCTCTTGTATTGGGCGGCATTGGACCCGTTCTTGTTGTTGTTGTCCCTCCCATTCGCAAAAGCATGGGCTGGAAACCTGAGGAAAGGGTACCCACTAGCTACCCAGGTTCGTCCAACGTGCTTCACATTTCTCGCAAGCCCGCTTTTCGTATGAAACGCGGCGCTACCAACTACCTGTGGTTTCCAACATCTATCTGCTCACTTATTTTGATTGCGAGATTAACTATTGTCATCATCTAGTACCCAACCGGCCACGCAGACAAGTGCAGGGATATGAGGATCCATAAACTGCTGTAGATATTGTACATTGCAGCGAAGGAAATAATAACAGAAACGACAAACCTGCACATTTCGGTCTGCATCTCTGCACCGTACCGTTGTCCATCGTACACGCTCTTCAACGCATCTATTCCTGCAAGCTTTCCTCTCCAGTGTCGACATTGATTACCAGATGTCTACTCAACGCGATTGCCTCGGTGCCGGGGACGACTACGATCGTCTGCGTGCCATCCACGATCATTGCTGGACCAGCTACTTTATCCCCCAGATCCAGCTTTTCAAGGAGGTACACCGGCGTGCCATTCAAGCGTCCAACATCTTCAAAGTATACGCTGTGTCGTGAATCTATTTTAGAATCCGATGCTGGGCGTGGTGGTGGTGACAATGAAGCAAGCTCGCTGAATACTGAGGGCCCAAGCGTGTCAAACGTCTTGCCGATACCACGAACCTGACATTTATCTTATTGAACATAACAATGCAAGAAAATGGCATCCTGTGCACACCTTAACATCGTCTACGACGATCTTCGTCTCTAATAAAAATCCGAATTCCTTCTTGTATTCTCGTTTGAATGCTGCCTCAAAGTCTTCGGTATTAATCTCGTCTCCTTCGCACAATACCATGAGCGCCGTGTCTGTGCCTTCAAAACGCATGTTCAGCATGCGTTCGGTGCGCAAGCGCGCGCCCTTGAAGCCCTGCCGGTTGAGCTCAGCCGTAACATTCTTCGTGAGTGCATCTAATCGCGAAATCAACCCCGCCTTCGTGGATGGGTTGTACTGTGTCGAGGACGGCTCTTGAAGCTCATAAGCTCTGTAAGACGATTGAGATACTGCATGTTGTCCATCAGGAGCTAAATAACACACCTGTCGGCTAATGCCAGACCATACGCTGACAGTATAGAGCTATGTCGGTGGATCAAGATAGTCTTGATCCCTAGCAGGCGTGCAATTTCGCAAGCATGCTGGCCTCCTGCACCGCCGAAGCTTGCCAGGCTGCATACAAAAGATGAGACAAGGAAATACACAGTACGGGTCGGGAGTAAGAAAACAGCACGTACATATGCTTACCCGTTGCGAATCCACGAGACTCGGTAAGAGCGCGAATAGGTCGACACATTGTCTCGTTAGCGACTTTAATGAACCTGAGTACCGTCTTGTGTCAACGAAGGTCGGAGAAGAGACCTGATACTCACCCATATACAATCTCGTCCATATCCATTCGCTTGGCGATACTTGGGTCGCTATTGATACGTTCTGCCAGCTCCTCAAATGCACGTCGACTAGCTTCCACATCCAATGGCTCCTTTTCAGACTTCCCAAAGATATTCGGGAAGTATGATGGTAGCAGCCGACCTAGAAGGAGGTTCGCATCTGTCACCGCGAGAGGACCCCCCTTACTGCATTTGAGATCAGTACAGATAGTAGTGGACAGTACTGGGAATTACCGATAGCAAGCAGGTCCCGGCTCGGCGCCGGCACTCTCGGGTCCTGCTTGAAAGAGCCCGTTCCGCCAGAAGAGGCGAGAACCCCCACCGGCTGCGACGGTGTTAATGTCCAATTGGGGTGACTGGATCGTGATTCCTGCTGTCGTTGTCTCATACACGGTCTCGTATCGGCCCGAGTAGCGCGACACGTCGGTCGATGTCCCACCGACATCAAGGCTGTGATCATGTCCATGAAAGGTATTAATGGTGGGAAGGCATTACTCACCCGATGACGGGCTGCCGCCGTTCCTCGTCCCAACTCGTAAGTGCATATCCTACCACGCCACCAGCTGGACCACTTAATATGCTCTTGAGTCCCGAGAAATTGTCAAGGTCTAAGAGTCCACCATCCGATCCCATAAACTCGACCCGCGGGTCATGCAATCCCTCATCTCCTTGCTTCGTCCCCGCTTCCCGCTCGTCCTTTGCCTCTTTTCCTGACCCTCGTCGCAACATATCATCGAACCCTTTGAAGAACCCGTCCAAGTACTCCATCAAGATCGGCGTGAGATATGCATCGGCGGTGCTCGATACACCTCGCGGAACCATTTTGATCATAGGAATGAGTTGGCTGGAGATTGACACTTGCTGGAAGCCAATATCGCGTGCGATTCGACCAACGAAGAGTTCGTGGTCCGGGTAGGTGTATGAGTGCACAAAGACGATTGCGAGAGAGTTGTACCCTCTAGAGTAAAGGGATTCAAGGTCGCGCCTGACAGATACCTCGTCTGAATGAACGTGAGGGGGCATTGAGGATGACGACGGCTGCGCTCACCTGGCCTTTTGATGATCCTGACAGCCTCACCACTCAAACCTCGCACAACTTCACCCGGCCCCTCTGCATCATGCTTCCCATCCCAACCTGGACCTCTTAAACCTCTTGCTACCTTGCCATCCTCGGTGAAAACCACCGCATGCTCTGCAGCCTGGGGGTCGTAGGTATAGCCAGCGAGTGTCACACGTTCGTCTACCTCTACAACTTCGCTATAAAGAGGGGAAGGGCGTCGAATGTTGAGGTCAAAGATACGTGGACGCGACTGATTTCCTATGAGAAGGAGGTCCTGTGGGTTACGTGCGTCAACGGGGTACGGCAAGTGAGGATTCAGCTATTCACTTTGAATCCTCTCGTGGTGATAAGGGCGTGCCTGTGTCCCTTGCGCTCAAGTAACGCATTCGTCGCAACCGTGGTTGAGAGGCGAATGTAATCTGCCAACCAAATCTCAGAGAAATAGATAAGCTGCATTCTGCCACGAACCGATCTTGTCTGTCTTGAGTATCTGACCTCGTGGAATTGAGGTACCTGTAACAGTCTCAAGGATGCGACGGATACCCTCTGTGGGTGCATCTCGATAGTTCGTTGGGTCTTGAGAAACTAACGTGACAGGGACCAAACTGAGACTCGTGAAGGTGGAGGCGGATTCGCGACGTACGCAACTTCACAACGATTTCCTTCCGTTCTGCGGGGTCTTGGGGATCCGGATATGACCTAGAGGTGAGATAGATCCGTCATGGTAATCTGGAAGGAGAGAAATGGCGTGCGTACGCATGAACGTCGCAAAAGGTCCCTCCTCGATCTGCACAGATGCGGATCGACCTATCTGGTATTTGAACGGCCTGCGACATGCTAGTAAGACGCTGGAAGTAGCTGGCAACAATGCTGCTTGGTCATTCCTACTTTTGAGGTCATTATCGCGCAACTTGTGTACTGGATCCTAGTAGTGCGCTGCTAAGAAGCGTGTTATCAAGGATCATGACCATGACGATAGATTTCAGGGCGAATTGACGCATGTACACAACACTCAAGATCAGGCATCCAAAGCTTTCGGCGAGGTAGGACAGGCCATTGTGATTCATGTGAAGCTACTGTTAACGAGTTCATGGACATGAGAGTTCGTAAGTACACGAGAGGCAACGGGGTCCCCATATTACTGCGTCAAATTAGCCAGATAAATATTGGACACCGTCTCAGTCGTCTGCATATTGCGGTGTGTGGGCATGAGTAGTATATACGGGATGGTATAGTACAAACTAGTGTCTTCCCGGGTCGGTGGGCTAGGGCTCGGCTTGGTAGTCTCCTCAGGTACATCGCGGTGGTCGTCTCACAGCCACCTTCGGGGACTTGACCGCAGCTGAGCAGAGCCAGGCGTGCCTTACGGCCAATGTTTACGCCCGATCCCATGTCACCATGATAGACGATAGACACTCATTAAAACCCCCGTGTGTATTATCTTACATAGGGCTGCGGACCCAATACTGTAGATACAAATGGAATAATAAAAAAAAAAAAAAAGGAGCGATCAAAGACTCCGAAAGAGATACTGTATTTACTTCTCACTGTTAGTGATCTAATACCAGTACGTGACTGCACTAATATCTTATTTCGACCCTGAAAGTTACAAGGTGCTTCCGTAGATCTCCTCATGGTTTTCCCCCTATAACACGGTTAGTAGGGCAGTAGGTTCAGACGTACGCCTCGTCGATTGAACTACAGCAGTAGGTCTATAAAAATTCAGATACTCCTTAACCGTAATATCCCAATGCTCAGAGTCGATGTACTAGATTCAATGGAATTCTTACCGTTCCCTGAACTAAGCACATCAACCCGGGACTGCACGACCATCTTTCTGACTTTTTCGCTGTTCCAGATTTTCATCACGTACTAGTGTGCAACTGGATCATCCTCGGGCGTAATCTGGGCAAGACACTTGTCGAACAAAAGATATCTAAGTCGTTAAACAATGCGGCGATGTGGAGCTACGACGTAGTACTTACCTGTCAAGTATACCTTGCGGCCTGTGTACCTGTACATGCTTGAAAATGGTCATGTCCTATGTGGGTGCATGTAGACGCGTCGACTTCTCTTTCCAGAGTCCCAAACCTGTGTGTCTGGTGCGATGGCAATGCCCATGATAGGCGCTGCGATAACGGGCGGCAACGCTGTGCTTTCTAGGACTCTAATCAACTCGACACTATGGCTGCAGCTCTGGGTTTAGGTGGTAAGTCGCCGGGAACTTCTCAGAAGCTCTGGTATCGTGCTAACTACCCTAATCAGTGAGTGTCATCGCCGTTCTCCAGCTTGCTGGCGCGACTATCAACGCGTGCTATAGCTATGGGAGTGGTGTCAAGAACGCATCGAGAGACCAAAAAAGTATTATCGATCAGCTATTTGGACTCCAAAGGGTTCTCGAAACTATTCGTCGACTAGTAGAAGATGACGAGACAGCAGCCGCCTCCCGATTGCCGTCTTTGAATGAGCTACTTCTTCGTTGCCGTGGGGAGCTGGAGAGTCTCAATGCGACGCTGGAAAGGGACCTTGAACGGAAAGGCCGGATGCAAGCGTTGATGTGGCCTCTAAAGGAGAGCGAGGTCAATAAGACTCTCGACAAGCTAAGCCAGGTTCAAGACTTGTTGACTACGGCTATGGACGTAGATCAGACGTACGCTGTACTCACTACGTTCGAAGCCGATGCTGATTATCCAAACAGACGCTTAACGCTTAAGATTGATAGTGGGGTTGGAGCCTTGCAGGAACAGGGTGCTAAGAATAGCCAGTCAATCGAGGATATTGCTGGCGCGACGCGGGACATAAAAGGGGATGTCCGATCCATGCAGAGACAGACTGATCGGATCAGCCAATCAATCGAGCAGGCTCAATTGCGTATGTCAATGTCTCTATTGCCTGTTATAGTCCCGACAGGCCAATTTGATATTTTTTCTTGCAGAAGAACGTCGTCAGAGGATCTATAATTGGCTAACAGCTCCTGGTCACGAATCAAAGCATAGACATGCTTGTAACCTGCGACAGGAGGCAACCGGTTCGTGGTTCGTGGAGGGAGAACACTTCCACGATTGGCGAGAGGCCCCTCGTTCGTTCCTTTGGATCCACGGTATACGTGCGTCAGCTAAGCTGCGTTTTTGTGCATTCCGCTGATATACTGTCACAGCTGGCGCAGGGAAAACCATCTTATGGTATATATACATTATATTTGTCGTAATCTTCATCCAATCATGCTAACGAATACGTTAAGTTCGACTATCATTGAAGAACTTATACGTCATTGCCGTTCCGACCCCACCCTCGCGATAGCATATTTCTATTTTGATTTCAACAGCAGCAACAAGGACGCCCTTCCAGATGGCGCCCTTCGATCCCTGATTGTCCAATTATCTGCCCAATGCGCGAGCACACCCCACACCCTGGAGTCATTATTTGCTGAGAAGGGGGATGGTGGTGCGCATCGGGCCCCGACGCAAGATGAGCTGATGAGCACCTTAAATTCAATCATTGGAAGCTTCCAGACGGTGTATATCGTCTTCGATGCGCTTGACGAATGCCCCGAGCGATCGAGGTTTCTGAAAGCGCTCAAAGAGATTAATGATTGGAAGTTCGATACACTACACTTGCTGGCGACAAGTCGGCAAGAACGAGATATTGAAGAAATGCTGAGTGGCTTGGTTTCACACGAGGTACCGATGGACGAGAATCTCGTTGACGGTGACATCCGAGTTCACGTGTCCAGAACGCTCGAAGATGATACCAAGTTCAGTATGTGCTCGGCAGATGAAAAGGGAATGATTAAGACTACTTTGATGAATGGTGCGCATGGAATGTTAGTGGTAATATTACTTGCGCCAAATGGGGACTGACAGAATGGGAAGGTTTCGATGGGTTGTCTGTCAACTGGATGCCCTACGAAAGTGTCGAACTCCTGCGGCACTCGAGACAGCACTTACGCGTCTCCCAAAGACTCTTTACGAGACCTACGACCGAATTCTCAAGGCCATCGACGAGGAGGATAGGCGAGATGCGATAGGCTTGCTGCAGTGGCTCGCATTCGCTATCCGCACATTATCACCAGAGGAAGCTGTAGATGTGATCGCCACTGATCCTGACGCCAAAAGTGGACCTCTATTTGACCGGCGACGGCGGCTTCGGGATCCACAAGACATCCTCACCATATGTTCAAGCCTGGTCACCATTACTGTGTCAGATGGCCTACCACCTGGCTTCTTGATAATGAAAAGTGACACTGAAGCAGGAGAGATTCAAGTCATTCGACTGGCGCACTTCTCCGTGCGAGAATATCTCACTTCAGAACACCTTAGCACGAGCGGGACCCCGCTTTCATATTTTCATTTTAACGAAACGATCGCCAATGTGTTCATTGCGAAGACATGTCTGGCCTACCTCTTGCAATTTGACCAGGATGATGGTGTAAACCAGAGTGCATCCAGGTCCTATCCGCTCTCTAATTATGCCGCAAACCACTGGATGATTCACGCTCGGTCAGATCTGGCTGGTGACTCGGATGATCTACACGGACTGATCATGGCTCTCCTGGAACCCACGAGTGCTATTTATGCAAGCTGGCTGCGGCTTTATCTTTGGAACCACCCATTCGGAGATCCCGGAGGCTCCCCTTTGTATTATGCGGCCGAAGCTGGGTTGGAAAGAGCATGTGAACATCTGTTGGAGAAAGGATTGGACGTAAATGCACCTGGAGGGTTCTATGGCACTCCGCTGCAAGCGGCGACGGTAATGGGTCATTATACGATTATTCAGTTACTCATAAAGAAGGGCGCGGATATAAATGCTCACGGAGGAAATTATGGGAGCGCATTACAGGCTGCGGCGTTAAAGGGATACAATATGCTCGTACAGTTACTTCTAGAGAAGGGTGCGGATGTGAACATTCAAGGTGGAAGGCATGGGAGTGCGCTGCAGGCAGCGGCGTTAGAGGGCCGCTATTCGACTGTCCAGTTACTCCTAGAGCAGGGCGCGGATGTGAATGCTCAGGGCGGAGAATATGGGAGTGCGCTGCAGGCAGCCGTGTCCAAGGGTCGTGATGCAATTGTTCAATTGCTCCTAGAGAGGGGCGCGAATGTGAATGCTCAGGGTGGAGAGTATAGGAGTGCGCTGCAGGCAGCGGCGTTAGAGGGTCACGATGACATTGTTCGGTTACTCATAGAGAAGGGCGCGGATGTGAATGCCGAAGAGAAACAGTATGGCAGTGCGCTACAGGCGGCGGCGTTCAAGGGCCATGACACGATTGTTCGGTTGCTCATAGAAAGGGGAGCTGATGTCGACATGCAAGGCGGAGAGTATTGCGGTGCCCTGCAGGCGGCAGCGGTGAATGGTCACAATGCGATTGCCTCGTTGCTGTTGGAGACAGCTGCCGCGGTCCCTAACGAGAACCCGAGCATGGCATCGCCAGCGATCAAGATGGTGCGTTGCTGGCCCTTCGCTAGACATGTCCCCGCCCTTCACACTCATTCCCTTCCTTGATAACAGGGCTCAGGCTGGGTCGCGACCTTCAGCAAATATATCCCGCAGCGCCGGGTAGATGTAGATTTGGCGCATACACTGAAGCATGATCACGGGCGATCTTGGTGAGTCGCGGTGGCTAAGTTTGTTCCGACTGTTGGTTTTGTGTGATGGCATCAAGCTTCAATCCCTCGCTCGTCTCACATCTGTCTAGTAATTTCCTAACCTCGCACCTTCTAGCCACGTATCGTCTGTCCGCTTCTCTGCTGATGGGCGCTACCTCGCGACTGGGTGCCGCAGATCAGCGCAGATATACGATGCTACCACCGGTGAAGTGACTTGGTGAGTGGTCACCTTGTCTCTTCCTTCGTCCATCCCCCTTGACCCCCCGTCTCCCCACACTCGTACCAGTATACTCGTCGATGACACGGCTGTCCGCGATCTCCGGATTAGGAGTGTGTGCTTCAGCCCCGATGGGAAAATTCTCGCGACAGCCGCGAAGGATCACAAGATTAGAGTGCGTGTTTTTTCATGTTTGCTGACATTCTTCATTCATCCCTTCGCCTACTCCTTGCTACCGTCTCACTCCCGCAATCCGCGCTCATCCATGGACCACCTGTTTCCCCTCACCTGGACAATTATGCGGCGCCATCCGCACATCCCTTCGCCGCACATCACCTTCAGATATGGGACATTGTGAACGAGCGCATCCTCTCCATCTTCGAGGGACATCAAGATGAGGTTGCCTCCCTCGACTTCTCGCGCGACGGCCGCCTCGTTGTGTCCGGCTCCTGGGACAACACCTTGCACATGTGGGACATGGGGACCGGGCAGCACAAGACGCTGCTGGTCACAGTTCCCTCGAATGTGGGTGTTCTTGTATCTATCGTTGCGTGTGGCATGCTGATGTCTTTGCGTTTATGGGCGGTGTTGATGGCTGGGTATGTTATGTTTGTGCTGGCTGTGTCATGCAATATGTAGGTCCATGCCCGTGTATCCTCTGTTGCCATCTCTCCCGACGGGCGCCTCGTCGCCGTGGGCTATTACGACAACATCGTGCGCCTCTGGAACATCCAAACCGAGCAGCTCGTAGAGTGCCTTGTGGGTCACGACGACGGCGTGTACAGCTTGGCATTCACGCCCGACGGCAAAGGGCTTGTCAGCGGAAGCGGGGACCGGACACTGAAGCATTGGGATTTGAGACCTGTGCTAATGAGTGCGCAGAGCGAGGAGCCCTTGAGGCAGTCATATGAAGCGGGTGTAGGGGATGCGCGCTTGGTGGTAAGGGAGGAGAGCGGGCCGAAGGAAGAGGTGTGTGTGCGTGCGGTTGATTTTACAGGGCATACGGTATGTAGCAGGCCACTCCATTTGCGTGTCGGTTTTGCTTTCTGTGGCTTGCTTTCGGGACTGCGAAATCTTCATTGCTCGCAGGCGTTGAAGCTGATGAGCGTGGATATAGGATTGGGTGAACTCCGTCGCCGTGTCGCATGACAACCAGTGGGTCGTATCGGGCTCATGGGACCGGTCCGTGCGGTTCTGGGACCTGCACAAGGGGGAATCGCAGCTTGTGCTTCAAGGACACACGCGTATGGGTACGTCCCAGCGCATTTGCCTGCATGCGTGAGATGACTCATTTCTCATTGTTCAATGTGTGCGTTGTATGCATGCACGCGTAGTTGAATCCATCGACCTGAGCCCGACGGGGGGGATGCTAGCTACAAGCGACTATGATGGACGTGTGAGATTATGTGCGAACCTCTCACTTGTTCATGTGATATACTTATGTTAATGCTCATCAATTGATTTGCAGGGAGTTATACAACCCTACAATGACTGCTGCAGAATATATAACTTTGAGCTTGACAGTGGATATCTTTCCCTCCCTCGTTACGAGCGACACTTAAAAGCCCTTGCTGAAGGCTTCGGCTTTTGGTTTTTGACTTGTGGCTTGTCTTATATCTTTCTGACTTGACCGACTCATGAACTGTTGTTTTTTGCACAATGATACTTTTTCTCGTTCATATACCGTTATTCGTTGAGACTTTTAACCTGTTATTTGGTTTGTGCGAACTGTGATAAATGAAATAATCACTCAATTATTGTTGCTGTATCAGGCATTGGAACTGATGCAACTGGTGACTAATCCAATGCTCCTTGTGAGGTGACTAAAGTCCTCAAAGATGGGTCTGCATATGTCAATGGTGATTGAATAATTGGAGTATTTGTGAAACCCTGTTCAGGTGATTGATCACCCATGCTGACAGTTGTTGAGATGCCTGATGATGTAATTCTAGGTACCTGACATGGGTGATGGCAACCAGAAACCCAGTTCTCAGGTATAGTGAAGTGAGGGAAATGCTGGTGATGGTTCAGAGAGGTTGATCTTTGAGAACAAAAATAAGTCATGATAGTTATACTACCAATGCAAGCTCCAAAGCCATATGAAACAGCAAGTACAAGTGTAGGGCAATTTAATTTGCTGTGGGCTGTATGTGACTGAGTGCAGACTAAATTCTAACTATTGTAACATACACAAAGGTACTACAATATTTATACTAATTTTTTCCACATAATCAGTGAAAATTTATCTCAAGTCAATGCAGTAATCAACACATGCAGACAAAGGGGTGGCAACATGCAGATGACAGGTAGTAATCATGATGAGGATAGTGGTTAGGTGGATGAATCATCAGGGAACTTTGGTCAGTAGATACAACCCTTTGCAACATGGAATGGGACTTGTGCCCTCTGTGCCCTATTTCTTAGACAACTGTTCAGTGAATACACTTTGTACACCATTTCACTCACATTCTGCAAGCTCCAATGCTTCTGTATGCCACTTCTAAATAGTGTAGTATTGTGTTAAGTTCATGGATGTTACTTGGAACTTCAGAGATCAGATGTTTGGAGGTCGGACTTTGAAGGTATGTGAGGGGGGTAGGGACTTGGCTTCAACTTATGGGTTGCACCACCCACTATTGTTCAATCCCTAATTTCAGAGGCTGGAAGGGTGGAGGTTGTTGGGAGGTACAGACTTGGAGGTATCACTAATAGTATCTAACTATGTAGATAGTGATGGAAGAAGGACTGGAAGTTGGTAATGGGGAAATAAGTTGGAATTTGAACTAAAGAACTGATACAAGATTGGAGGACTATTAATACCTCATATCCTAATTGTATCCTAAGAACATGTAACAAGAAAGACACAAGCATAGAATAAGAAGAATATAAGAGTTGTATAACAAGTGGAGTTCAGAATTGGATCAGAGGTTCAGATCGCACAAGGTACAAGTATTCTCAGATAGTGTTAAGTTCACGGACGTTACCCGGAACTTCAGAGGTCGGACTTCGAAAGTATGCGAGGGGGGTAGGGACTTGGCTTCAACTTATGGGTTGCGCCACCTACTATCGTTCGGTCCCTGATTTCGGAGGTCGGAAGTGTCGGAGGTAGTCCAGAGGTTTGGACTTGGAGTTACTAGTAATAGTATCTAACTATGGAGGTGGTGATGCGAAGAGACTGGAGGTTTGTAACGCAGAATTAAGTTGATATTCGAACTAAAGAACTGGGTACAAGATTGGAGGACTATTAATACCTCGTATCCTAATTGTATCCTAAGAACGTAGAATAAGAAAGATATAAGAGGCGTATAACAAGCGGAGTTCGGAATAGGGTCAGAGGTCCAGATCGAGTGAGGTACAAGTATTCTACTTTGGGTCGTGAATGAGAATTATACTTTGAGAGGTAAACAACAAGAACTAAAATGGAACATAATAACTACTTTGGAGTTCGGAGGTCCGAAGGTTTGGAGCTTCGGAGTCAGATCTCAGGGATCTAACAGATAGCCGTCACACGCTGATTGTATGAAATGTATGCAGCCCGCTGTATATACATCCACTGCATGTTGTGAATACACTATCTGCATGTTGCTCGGCCTAGCTTACAGTGTTCATCCACCATTTCCTTGCACTTGCATTAATAGCGTCCACCCTTCTCCCCTCTGTGCGTACAGTGCACTGACACTGTCGGCCCCCGTCCATGTACGGTGTAGTGGCACCGTTGGCCCATCCATCCGTATGGCTCCTAGGCACCATTCAACCCCAACCCCCCCTCTTTCCTCCGTACCCCACTCTCCATGTTTGGAGCACACACCTTGTTCCCCCTGGCTGCATGTACGGGGCATAGGCACCATTCCCCGTGTGGCCACCTACGGTTCACATGTGCCCCATATGCTGTCACCACCTCCGATGCACATGCGCCCCATATGCCATCTCCATCTATGGTGCACAGATAGGGTAGACCCCGGTGCACCTACGGTGCACAGGCACCGTACGCCGTCTCCAAGTACTGTGCACAGGCACCGTACCCCGGTCCATGTACGGTGTACATGAACCGTACCCCAATCCATGTACAGTGCACATGCACCACACGCCATCTCCACCTACCTCCCCTTACGGTGCATGTGCACCCTACGCTGTCTCCAAGTACTGTGCACAGGCACCGTACCCTGGTCCATGTACGGTGCACATGCACCACATGCCGTCTTCACCTACGGTGCACAGGCACTGTACACCGTCTCCCCTTACGGTGCATGCTCCAAGTATGGTGTACATGCACCGTACACCATCTCCACAGATACTGTAGACCCCGGTCCACATACGGTGCACAGCTACCGTAGATCCTGGTCTGAGTACAGTGCACACTCACTATTCCCCATGTCAACGCCTCTGCACCGTTCCCCCGTCTCCAAGTACGATACGGTGACCCATGGGGCATATGCGCCATATATGCCTCTGCACCCATGCACATGCACTGTGCCCTTGTCTCCACCAGGTATATTCTCCACCACGCACTGTGCGCATGCTTCCTCACCCCATCTATAGTCAGAGCGAACATGCACACACTGTTCCTGGTGTTTCTAGTAGTTGGTGATGACACATGCTTCGCAATACCATAACCGTCGTCCAGTGCCAATGTGGCATGGCCAACTCTCTCTAGGGGCTTTAGGTGATTCACATATTAGAAGCCACGAGAGTTGTGGTCACTGGTAATGACCGTGGCATGAGAAGTGACAAACAGGTGACACATGTTGTGGGCATGTCACGTGACAACCTGGAGAACACTGAAAGTGAGTATGAGACTCGAACCCAGTCTCTCTATGGTAACAATTAGAAGATAGTCGTTCTAAAGGTCACCAGAGGGACTGGTGTAACTTATGGCGCGTGTCGCAGAGTATCATCTCTGCTTGAATTATTTTATGGGGACTTGAGGATTAGAGACTATATGCTACCAGGATATATTAACAAACTGAATTGAATATATCAGGCACACAATTCAGTTCAGCTAATAAATATTGGTAACATATACTTTCTATTTTCATATGAACCTCAGCACAGCCTTGTACCATCAGTTACCAGCCATTTGGCTGTTCCATTACTTTACTGAACCTCTTTATTTACCAGAATACTGCAACCTGGCTTCATTGCTTTCATTATATCTGCCTTTTCTACACTGTGCTGTGGTAAAGCTGACCTCTAGCTCCATACTGGGCACCTACCACACAAATGTGTATTCTGATCTTTGTGTCTGACCCTCACCTCAACCTGGCTATGGCTGTTTGAAGACATGACAGGTTAGGAGGTTGCAGATAGGGTTGCTACATGTTGTTATAGTTGTGTAAACTGGAAGACAGAAGACTAATCAGAAGGGATGTTGGCTTCAGCTTATGTGCTGTGCCTTCAACAACTACACATCCCAAGGATTTTAGAATGGAGTAGAAACATAAGTAATGGAGTAGCAGATCCATGGTACATGTGGAAGTGTGGAAGTGGCAGAAGTGTACTCAGAATACATGTGGAAAGGGTTAACATGCAAGCGTAGTTGATATCTAAACTAAGGAACTAGTATGAATACCTGGGCTTATATATGTTGCAAATGTAACCTATTGCGCCGTATTTTCACATCTTTCACATCTTATTCCTCTTTTATCCTGAACCTCCTTATCCCCACTTCATGCTCTATTACGTTAGTATTCATACACCATCATCCCCACGCTCAGACTCGTAGCTTCATAGGAAGGACTCTAGCATTATATAGCGCTCACATCCCTTATCTTGGCCCCTTCTCTTCACACCACCCAAATAGTGCATCCCTTTCCTTTTGTCTAGACCACATACCGAGTCAGTGTGCAAGCATCACCGCCATCCCTGAGCCCACAAGTTGAGCAGCAACCACATGACGGGCCATGACCACAGGTCACGTCCAACGACCAAGATGAACATATGTGGGATACCCAAGGCACGAGTATATCACACTATTGAGCATGAGTCACGAGCGAGTAGAACTCCCAAGCGGATTGAGACAATTGTGTCATGAGCAACACTGTATCAGATATGCACCACCATCACATCGCCGACTGCTCACCCCTGACTGGCACCGAGAATGCAGCCCACCACACGGGGGACATACACCGTCCATTCTAATGGGAGGACGTCACGAGCTTTATCCCACAGCATATCTCTGATTCATGAGTAATTTCACATGCATACCTCTGTCGTATTTTAGCTCGCATGTTGAACCTGCTGTAATAAGACATAGAGTCATTATCCCTTCGAGCCACACTTACGAGACACATATCTTCGAGCTATATTTCCTCATATGTGTTCCATACATCGCCTCGAGATACAGGCATATTTTCGTCACATCGCTGTTATACCTCATATCAGTATTCACCTGTACCTTCGAACCTTTTCACAATATATATGAGGGGATACATGTAATAAAATAAGAGTAATCAAGCTGTGTGTCAGAATTGAAGTGGCATGTGTTATGCAACTGCTGCAGATATAATATGCATAGACCAACCTCTGCAAAGCCTTGCTCCATGGAGTGATGGGAGGCCAGGCATGGGAAAGTAAAATGTGCAGACAGTTGACTACTGCCAATGGTGTGCACTTTGAGGGGTTAAAAATAGCAGACCATTGACCACTGCCAATGGGGTGCTTTGGGACCTTCAGATGGAGCAGAAAAGGTGTTACACCTGTGCATTCCACACTTCCAGTTCCACCTTCCACAACCTCATTCTTGGGACCACTATTCCTTATTCAGCTATCCATTCCCCTTCGGCCCCTTTGTCTGCAGTGGTCCCTTGTTCCCCATGGGATGCCTGTGTCCCCTTACTGATGGATGATGGGTACCTTAGGATATTACACTTACATCCCCCTTCTCTACATTATATTCCCCAAATATAATTCCATTCTGCATCACATGCCTCTTCCATTCCAACTCAGAACTCATTACTCTTACTTCATTA
>QFFB01022770.1:3552-22376 GCA_003316465.1 Ramaria cf. rubripermanens
GCCACCCTTCTGACACTCTTTCAGGTAGGATATAAATAAAATGGCTGTGTGATAGTGAAAAAGAAAAAAGAAATGGTAATCTGGGGATGGTACTGTTCTAGGGATATGGGGAATAGGATGATCTGAGGGTAGAGTACTGATCCCAGTATGGTATGATCCTGGCACGGTATGATCCCAGCATGGTATGATCCTGGCATGGTATGATCCCTGGTACAGTATGATATGATCCCAGCATAGTATAATCCCAGTACTGTACATATGGGAATATGGTACTGATCTGGGGATACTTGGACACAGGGGATATGTGATCATGGGGGATATATGGACATGGGGGATATATGGACACAGGGGATACATAGACACAGGGGATACATAGACATGGGGGATACATAGACACGGGGGATACTTGGACATGGGGGATACGTGAACACGGGGGATACCTGATCATGGGGGGTTATGTGGACACGGGGGATACGTGGACATGGGGGATACGTGGACATGGGGGATACATGGACACAGGGGATACCTGATCATGGGGGATATGTGGACACAGGGGATACATTATCATGGGGGATATGTTATCACGGGGGATACGTGGACATGGGGGATACATGGGGGATACATGATCAAAGGGGATATGTGATCATAGGGGATATGTGATCATAGGGGATATGTGATCATAGGGGATATATGATCATAGGGGATATGTGATCATAGGGGATATGTGGACATGGGAGATATGTGGACATGGGAGATATGTGGACATGGGAGATATGTTATCATGGGGGATACCTGATCACGGGGGATACATATAGGGGATACGTGGACACAGAGGATACCTGATCATGGGGGATATGTGGTCACGGGGGATACATGGTCACGGGGGATACATGGTCACGGGGGATACATGGTCACGGGGGATACATGGTCACGGGGGATACATGGTCACGGGGGATACATGGTCACAGGGGATATATTATCATGGGAGATACCTGATCATGGGAGATACCTGATCACGGGGGATACCTGATCACGGGGGATACCTGATCACAGGGGATACCTGATCATGGGGGATACGTGGTCACAGGGGATACCAGATCATGGGGGATACCTGATCATGGGGGATACGTGGTCACGGGGGATATGTGGACATGGGGGATACTTGGACATAGGGGATACTTGGACATGGGGGATACTTGGACATGGGGAACATATGGGATATATGATCACGGGAGATATGTGATCATGGGAGATACATGATCCAGGGAGATACATGATCATGGGGGCTACATGAGTATGGGAGATATGTGATCATGGAGATATGTGGACATGGGGGATATGTGGACATGTGAGACATGTGGACACAGAAGACACATGGACATGGGGGATACATTTGACTTACCACAAGGTGTTTGACTCAATGAGATGCATTAAACTACCGATCAATTAAACGGGCAACGCCCGCCATGCGAAGCACGGGTACCGAAAACTTGTCCTGTAAACATGCATGGGCTTTATGTAATGTTTCGGCTTTCTACCCTCGCCGCCACCTCAGATCAAAAAACAGCATCAGAGATACAGTAGAGCGTAATGCGTAGCGTTGAGCAGCCCTTGTAGGGCTATTGGTGGGGTATGAGGCGAAGCTCGCGAAGAAACCTCAGTATGTATGGTGGCAGGAGTCCATCATCCCCTCCATGTTCTTACTTGTCCAGTGTTCATTACGTCTCGTCATCCTACACAATCCACTGACATACGTACTGCAGGAACATGAAATCCAAAGGGAAAATCGACGATGAACAGACGAGCTGTGGATGTTCCAGTACTAAGGACGAAATCTTGTGTTCATAGACGGGACGTCTAATCAGTTCAGGTCAAAACATGCCTTTGCTTTTCGCTGGCAACCCACAATAGTACTTCTGACTAGTCTGTGATTAGGACACCAACGTCTCGGAACTCTACAGTCAGTCCTTCAAGTCAGACAAGCAACTCACGTATTACAACAGTGGCATCGGCACGTACGCCACATCTTGCTATAAATCATGGACCCAAGCAAAACAAGTATTGAATCAACAACATCTATCTCACAATCGTATGGTGAGTCCTCCCACTGTGAATAGGAACCTCGAAAAAATCGTTATGGCTGCATATCGGTGGTTCTTCCAAGGTTACTATCACCAATCAGGATGTGGATCACTTTCCTCGTTTTATTAATAAATAATTAGATACTTGAAATAATTTGTGAGAATCTTTAATTGCATGTGAATTATATGCCTATCAACTTTTATTACCAAACAAGTCAGAGTTTGTGTTGCCAGAGACATCCGATGTACGAGACAGGATGTGGATCAGGATGCCGGCAATTTTGGGTCACATTTGGTCACAATTGTTAACATTCGCCGCAGCCTGCCGGGCTGTCACACTCCACATGCTTGAAAGTGAACCTGGCTATCCAGGTAGTGTACTAAGACCGGCATTGTGTATATAATGTGTTTTACATACAATATGTGAAATATGATTTTTACCAATTATTTTACGGCTGAATAACCACATAGGGGGGCTAAAAGCATGTGCTGCCTGCATATATAGCCCCCCATCTTCCAACACAGCTGCTTTTTTTCATCAAAAAAAAGTAGTTATATTCTTAATATGTTAATCATAATTGTCAATAATTTTTGGCACCCCCAAATGTTCCAGGGGTGGTGGAATGTGCAAGTGATCCACATCCTGACCGGTGATAGTATCGAGATGGTCCCCAGGATATTCTAGTTTCGAATCAGATACGTCTACTTATGGCTTCTGGTTTATCTAATAAGAAAGGACCCCTGAAGCCGAACCTTGAGCATTCTCCCATCATTAAGCAGGTGTCGTTGACGAGCCTAGTGAAATCAACCCAGCAACGGAGAACATCAGCCTCCCCTGGCTCTTGTTCGCCATCATCGGCAGCGGAACGGCAGCGATTATCCACCTCTCAGACAAACCCTGCAGTTACCAGGGCCTGCGGAGCTGCAACAAACTTTCATAGACAAGGACTTGATGCAGCAGAACTACGGATCCTATAGCTCCACAAGTCAAGCTTCCCCTGTTTCTTGAAGACGCTTATAGAAGAGTACGAATATGACAGGTACCATTTATATCTCGATGCATACGATGTGCAGCCCTCAATGACGATGCCCACATCTTCTCTCTTGAAGGGAGAAGGGAGGCGCCCGGAAAACGCCTTCACTCTCGTAACAGAAGTAAACTCATCACTACGTTGCATGGATAAGGATACAACACTGCTACCAGACAATGTTCAGACCGGGGGAGAAGTCGAGCCGAATGTGGAGGCAGATGAGTTTAGCAAGGCAGTTGAAGAATCCTACGAATGGCTCTACAGCGGAGCGGTCGAGATAACGGACTGACGGCAACGAGACGCCTACTGTAACCACGCATGTCTCCGATGCCTGTCTGTAGCGAACATAATTGAGCACTAAAGAATGTAATTCATTACAGACGTGTATTTTGTGTGCGCTGTGCATCATCCCGTTCTGCCTCTGGATACACCGATAAAGCTGTCTCGAACCTCGAGTCCCATGCAACCGGCGTTGCAGGACTAATGATTTCCCATCCGGAGAGGTCACCCCTCCACCGCAGCTCTTTTGTCATCCGCTCTGCTCGCAGCTCAACTTCGGTGGGGGGCGGGTAGTTTCGCTCGTCTTTTGTGGGTTCACGTTCACCACGAGCAAGCTGACGTGCTGTAACGATTTTTGGCTGAAGAGCCTCATAATACGATTTTCGTGATTTCTCTGTATCTGATGGAAGGGACGTTGATCTGTACAGCGACTCCACCTGGAGATCGAAGGACAGGTCAGAAGAAGTAGCGGTTTCGATGTGCTCATCATAGGAAGAAGGCCCCCGAATTGGCCTAGGAGTGCTAGTAATGAGACGGTAGGCTGCATCGGCGCCCTCGCGAACTTTATGCCGTTGATTGAAAAAGTCCCAAATCATTCGTGGAATGAGCGAGAAGCCGACGAGGTTTGTGAAGGGGACGAGAAGAATGGGCGGGTATGTAGGGATTGTAGAAGGTGGGATGTCTATTTGGGGATTCGTAGTCGCAGAGTCTGATACAGAGGTGGAAGTTTTGGGAGGTGCCTTAAGCTGAGGAGGGAAATAAAACGGGGAGCGTTGGATAGTTTTGGGAAGTGGGTCAGGGTCCGCAGAGCTTTGGTCCTCAGACAGCGCTGACTTCGCATCTCCAGTATCCACTTCATCGAAAACACCGTCGAACTCCAACTCTCGTGATAACAGCTCTTCCTTTTCAACTTTATACGGAGGTTCACTCCAACCTCGCTTTAAGCCATGCATAAATTCCTTGAAGGTGTGACGTCCGACAATGATGATGCCGCCTTCGAGCTCACGCTTTCTTCGTTCAGCTGGCTGTTGACTAGGTAAAGGAATGACAGTTGTCTGGTGTGGAGGGTCAAGACCCAGCTCGATGCGTCTCCGTGACTTGATTTCGTCGGCAACGATGCCAGCGAGGCTACCATGGCGCTTGCCATTTATCATTTCATAATCAACAGCAGCGGCGACTAGAATGGGCTATGACGGCCCACCAGTCAGCGATGAGTAGCAAGAAAAGTGGTTAGTAAGTGACGGACCTTGATATACTTGCGAAAGTACTTCATGCTTCGGTCGGCGTCCTCGTCCCCAGGGTACTTGCATCCGTAAACAGTCACCTTTCTAGGGAGAGCCAGAGATGGGAGTGGATGCTCGGAGAGATGCTGAACCTTTTCGACATAATGGTCACGAATTCGCTTGCATTTTCTGCGATCGTACGCATACAAAGTAGTAATAGCAGCCGTCGTAGATAAGAAGATCAGCCAGTTACGCGAGGGGAGTTTGGGACGCTTCTTGAGCCATGACGGGGGTATGCCTGTGTACTGCAGAAAGGAGGGTGAGCTGCTCTCTGGTGTAGCAAGGCTCATCTAAGATTTTTAGAGTCCCTGTAGCGCCGGTTGGTTGCAAACAACTCCGCTATAGCCTGTACGTGGCAAGCGCTATGGCAAATGCAACTCGACCCAATGGTCGACCAGAGCCAGAAGTTATAATGAATGTAAGTGTTTCGCCAATTATTATAAGAATCAGCTCTTAAAACCACGGCAGTTTGGCGACGGCTTTGCATACTCGAAACAGCGGATGGACGAAGCGTTCAGAAACTCTGGTATCTTCGACAAACCTCCTGCAAAACCAGCGAAAGAAGTCCACGCTGTTAAGAAAGAGGATGTCGATCTCATTGTGAGCATTTGAAATACGATACTTTCCATGTAGCTTGAGCCTGTCTTTCACGGGCACAGGTGAACCAACTCGAAATACCTCGACAACAAGCGGAAAGAGCACTCGTTGCAGCTAAAGGGGACACATTGAAAGCCCTTCAAGCTTTGGTGTCCGCTGAATAGAATGGAATTTGGAAATGATTGGTGATAGGGTGCTTACCCAACAGTCAGCCAGTCTGGTACCAAGGGCCTCAAAGACCAACAAGAATGGGGTTGATTTGACCACAGCCAGGTCAAGGTTATCATAAGATTTACACAGCAGTTGGATATCGGGGAGTAACGGGGACAGTATACAACATCAACGAAAAGCTGGCCAACATAAACACGGGATCACGCTCCTTTACTTCCTCTTTGTTTTTGCCACACCGTTTACATCGGAAGGTGGTGCGTAGTTCTTCGCTCGGCGAAAAAGGAGGACGTGGGGTTCTGGAGCTGTGGTGGATAAGAGACGCATTCAGTCGCCAAGGAGTACACAGCAAAGGACGTAGCAATAAGAGCAGGCTCACCATGCACTTCGTAGTGTTCCCAGCCCAGACTTTGAGTAATTCCAATACCACGCCATTCATCCTCGCTGAGCAATCGCAGCACTTCTGGACGCTGGGGGTCTTCGAAGAAAGTTTTTGGAACCATCTTGAGAAGTGGCTTTGGCAGTATAACGTGTCGATATTCGTACAAGTCGTCTGAGTACCGGTCCGAATAGTGTATTCTGAAGTTAGTGGCAGTTTTAGCAGTTTCAACATCGATATGCTATCACAGACCGACCTTTCGACGCATTCTTCCCATGTAGGAGGCTTAGGCTTTGTCTGCTTGGGCTTGGGAACGTTGGGCGCATCAGCTGCGTTGGGCATATCGGATACTCTATCGGCAGTTGTAGCTAGCGGACTGGGGCACAGTCGTGTGGTTCAGAAAGTGGCAGACGGCAACTTTCGGGTGCGCGCTGGGTCACACAATGTCACAGATAAGCTATTATTGTTTCAGAACTACAAATTACGTAATATAGTTGTCGATCACGTCCTGACAAACAAAAATCAGCCTCACGATATTTTGAACACAAATTCCAAACATGAATAGAGCCGTATACGAGCCTCAGACTCGCCTTAAAATTCCCCAACCACACCCGTCCGTCATCAACCAGACAAACCAACACTGAGTGTGGCTAGAGCAGTTTCTGACGCTTCACAAGAAAAGTAGGGTGTGTCGCGGTTTACCAGATGGATCATCCCCGGCTCGAAGAAGGGAGAAACAAAAACAAAAGAGGCTACAAAACACTCACCGGACAAGTCGTGAAAAGTAGAACTGGATGTAGATTGGCACCAGGTGATCCTGCGTCATGACCCCTCGACCAAAGGGAAGAGCATCAGCAAAGACTGTTTTATGTGCAAGCTGGATTACTCTGCGACAGTTGTCTGGACCGCAAGACAATAGTTTCTGCGCTCAATAGCGAACAGGTCGTCTCGCGGTAATTGGCCGTCGTGGTTTACTAGAAAGAAAACTTCCCGCATCAAATCGGTTTATATAATCATCGGAGTTTGAATAGTCTTTGAGCATGTCTGTCAGTCAGACTGCTCCTTCGCCGTTTGCTGCGCTCTTGCGACGCTCGAAATTTGCGTCATACGATCCACATATTGGCCAAGTATATACCACTCATGGTGGCCATGCGCATCGCGGCAACTGGGGTCTCAAGCGACCCCTACCCAATCGACGTCGCGTTGGCTTCATTACCGTCCGAAGCGTAGACTCTCCTGAGCAACAGACCGAGTGGAACAGTGCAGAATCCTCTGCACGATGGATGAGACGCTGGGAGGAACTTGGCAAGAAACTTACCATCGAGGAAATGGGGAATTGGCACACTCGTTCATTCACATGGTCAACCGATAGCGAATTTGACAGGGCAGGCAAGGTCGGTAAAGAGCTTGGCCGTGAAAGAGAGCGAGAGCATAAAGTACAAAACCCAAAAACTCTCATACCAGATCCGGAGGCCATGTCGCCCAAACAGTTCCAAAAGTATATTGAACATCTTCGCAAAATCAGGCCTGAGTTCAAGGAGTATCTGGCGGGACGCTATTATGAACAGCGGGAAGTACAGCCAAATACAGCGGCTAACGATTCTCCAAAATTGAAGTCGGAGGTGAAGCAGTCAGGCATCCTCAAAATGTCTGGCTCAGGAGAAATCGACATGTACGCGTCCGGACAACACGCGACCAGTTTGCACGTCGATGATTTCTTGATGAATCGGGCAGCCAAAGAACTTTACTCCCCAAAGTCAAAACGAATCGAACGAAGACCCCATAATCTCGCTGGTCTCGAATACACTTTCATGTCTACTATGCAATCCCGGTATCTGCACAAACCGGCCCCGGGTCGTGACGTCGCCCAGAGTCGTGCGGAACGATACGATCACGCAAGACGAGAGCAGAAAACCGATATTGTCGCTGTTGGTGGCATGCTTGGCGAACTGAGAGACACTGGTGGGCAAACTATAATGCCGACCGATTTTGGTACCCTGGAGGAGCCGCGCAGAAATCGTGAGCAAGGGAAGGGCACCTTTGTCATCAAAACGGCGGACCTTTACCGTGTGCCGGTGACCGTAGGGCAGGCGCCGCAAAAGGCAGATGACACCAAATTCTCTTCGATCCAGTTCAGCACTCCTGAACTAATCAAAGCCAATAGTTCGAACCCTCATCCCTTGGGCTCATTGGAATATGTGGGCTGGAGAGACGCAAACCATGCTATAGGCGATGCCGCATTGATTCCTGGTCATTATGTCCAGCTTATTAAGGATGTCAGACGATACCGTGTCACCAGTGCAAGGATGGACCAGGGAACTGGAGAGGAGAATAAACTGTTGGAGTCCTTGAGCGGCCTTATAGTACAAAAAAAAGAAGAGCAACCCATGTAATATTAAAAAAATCAGAAAATAATGACTAATACAACAGATGTGACAACAGTACATTTCATTCAGGATCTACCGGAAAGTTCCATGCTTTTCGTACAACATACCATACCTTCATGAGGCCCTTCACGATTAACTCTTTAGTATGGGTCGAAAGAGGTAGCTTCATGGATAGATACTGCATAGCTGGTAGCGGGATGAGGGCGCCAGCGTGACTTCCCCTGGCTTCTGTGGCTCGGGGCCGCCTCTGGGGCATGGGGGTAGCCTCTGCGAGGTTGATGGTAGGTGGGACAGGGTGTACCGTTTCTTTCTGTTCCGATGTGACAGACGTGGCAGTGGAAGTTTCTGTAGTCACTGTGGGCACAAACTGATCTGGCGTCCACCATCGATTATTGCCGAAGGGTTCACCGTCAGTACCCCAATAAATGTCTGAATATGGCACGCCATTTGCCAATGCTTGAGCGGCGGCCTGCATAGTGTCTCGAACTTGCCGCACCTCTGTCCCCATGCTAACAATGAGATAGAGTAGTGTTAGAATGGTAAGATGTGCAACGGTACTGTAAACAGCACTCGTGACTCGTCGTGGTGTCCATCGTCTGTGGGGGTAGTCATACTCAGAGGGAACAAGAGATAAAGACAAAGTTGGAAAAAAGCCAGCTGGCACTCGAAAGTGCACAAGCTTCGGAGCCTTCGTTTGGGTGACATGATGGTCAGGGAGCGTCGAGTGCTTGACAAAAGGAGTAAAGCCTATCGGAACAAGTCTCAGAAGTGATGTGATCTGCAAACAGGATCGACGACGCACTTGATGGACAATCGATTTCCACTTGATACTGAGCCACGGGCAACTCAAAGCACGGCAGCAAAACATCCACATCGATGTCTGCCTTGTCTTTGCCTTTGTTCTTAGCCGCAAGGTTCCGTGGCACACCACGCTCTTCGCCTACGAGATAAACTACTTCAACTGTCCCCGTATCGGCCTCGACGTCCTCCAGGTGTACGACAACGAGAAATTGAATCTCACCAACGACCTGGCTTTCCGCTGGTCCGTCTGATCCCGAGGGTGTGGGTGTTGTTCCTCGAGGACGCAAATCGACGGGGACTTGCTGCCCCGCGTAGCTTGCATATAGCATGTCAACCACAAGGGTTTGTGTGACTGCAGATGACTGCTGACGAAGCGCCAGCCCGAACTCGATGGTATCTGCATCGAGCGAATACACCGGGATATTCACTCTTACGCAATGTGTGTGCTGTGCCGAGTTAACCAGCGGGGTAACCGTCGTCGACACACAGGGAAGACCCGATGGCGGTCGTGAACGCGGGGGCTTCGGCGTGGCTGCGTTGGGTGGTAAATCTGTGTTGTGACTACGGGACGAAGTTTCCAGCTTGACAGGAGTTTTTGACGTAGATGGCGAAGAACTAGGCCCTGCCGGGGATTCCCAAGGTCGAAGAACAAGACCCACGCCGTCTTCACAGCGCACCTCCTCTCCGAGCCGAAGGGTACGTCTTGGAGTGTTTGCGGCTTGTGACCCCACCTGGACGATAGCATCTGTAGTATGCGATGAAACGACATTGTCAACCTTCTCTCTGTCCGAGCCTAGAACATGAAACATCGGCAGAGGTACAAAGTCTTCATCTTCAATATCAATGAGAACAACTCCTCGGAGGCTAAAGTGGAGTTCATTCTTGCCAGGAGGGAGCAGCTTCAGCAAATTCACTTTAATCGTCACAGGCTTGCCCGGGGAAACATCGGGTCTAGACATTCTCGTTTCCTGATCGGCTGCAGGCGTAAAATTACTGGAAGAAGGCCCCACGGCTAGAGGCGTGGCATTGGGAGAGTTCTCAAATGAATAGTCGGGTGTGGTTTCATTCGGTAATGGCGCCCGTAGAAGAGATGCCGTTCCACGCGTGGGAGTGACTGTAGATCTGTTGGCTAACGTCGAGAGAAATGCACTCGACCCCGAATCGAAAGATAACTTGCGAGATAAAGAATCCGGGGGAGAAGCTTCGGAATACAACCCACTAAAGGCATCTTTACCAGACACAGCCCAGCCAGCCGTTTCATCCTCTATCCACGAGACCCGCCGTCCTTTTACATCGAGCGCGATATCCAAACATAAAACGGTGGCGACACCTGGATGCCATAAGCCAGTGCATATCCCGTCATAGGTAATGCCGAGTGTTACACTATGTCGATCTCTGCCCATGACTTCGCTTTTCATCTTTCCGACTGTCCGCTCCACATTGATCCTGCGCATGCCATCCTCTGTCTTGGGAATAGAAGACCTCTTTCCGAGAGGTGGTGCCCAGCGCACGTGTAGGACATCAACACTCTGATACGCCCCCTGAATGAGTTCCGTGCCAGGTGTAGAAGGGACACTGGGCGTATCTGACTGCTCGTCATCTGCGGACTGACGATACGGCGTTCTGCGCGTGGACTTGTCAAATTTACGCGACACTGGAGGGTCTGTAAGGAAATCCCAGCCGGGCGCGTCGTCCTCAGAAGAGGTGGAAGTAAACGAGCCACGTGGAATACTGGTAGGGGAAGAACCAACGGGCGGTGTGGATATACGTAGCTTCAAATGGTTATCAAGACAGCGAGGGACGGGTATTGATATCTGTTGTTTACGATCAGCAATGAAATCATGTAAAGCAAAGAAAGGAAAACGGACCAGGAAAGGCCCTTTCGGTGGTGTGAGTGTGTATGGTATAAATAGATCCAGCCCTGCCATCATGTGAAGATAATTCTTATGGAAAAATGAGGAGGGCCGTCTTGCGCTCCGTGATAACCACGGTGATTGCACATCCTTGACAAAACCATCATCTCCATCGCTCTCCGCCCCGGCAGAAGCTCCCTGAGACTTTGGAGGAAACTCCTTGGGGAGGACTAATGTGATGTTGTAGCCACTGACTAGGATGTAACCAGTGTAGCGCTCGTCACTATGAGGCGGCACGGAAGTCGATGAGTGGCCGCGACGTGAGCCCGTTGAGACAATGGGTTCTAGTGGGGGAGACAGGTGTGGAAATAATGTGTGGTATGATCGCGATGACTTGGGTCCGAGTTGTAAAGCTACCGCCGTCTTCTGGAGGAGGGGCTGTTCCGTTGAGGAGAAATGATATGGGACAGAACGTTCATCAAGAGGATGAACTATTGAGTGTGTTATGCGGACATTACGCTCTAGAGGTTTTTGCTTGTAAATCCCATGTATACGAATGAGTACCCCTTATAATCACCTGGAAAGAGGGGTATTGATGCGCCAGGCTGGGTATTGTCTACAGCGACAGAAAGCTTTGCAGACCATAAAAATTTTTTGTGAATGATAACTGGAGTACACATACTTTGATATACATTCGGAGAGACGCGCCATCATGTTTCGAACGACCCTCGACGACTACCTTCTTGATCTGAACTAGAGACGACAAACCTTGTGTGGAGGAGACTGTGGAATGTGGAGGAGGAGAAAGGGCCCGAGATGAGGATGCTAGCATCTCCCTAAAGGCGGCACACCGCGCGTGCTGAGGGTCCCAAGGTTCGAATCGTGTGGACGCGACTGGACGATCGAACGCGTCGACAACATTGGCGCGGGCGATCAAACATTACCAAATAGGAAGGCAGTCCTTGCTTGAGCTGCGACCTCGATGTTGCAGTCTGAAGGCTCTGTCCTGCGCGTCCTGCAACTATCTTTTTTTTTTTCAACGCTTGTGGTTCAATGGCCACTCCAGTTCCTGACGACGATTCTGAGGTCAGTCGACTACGGCAAATGTATGTTCCACCGACTCGCACTTTCTGGTTACACATGGCTACCACACGGCTACCTACGTGACAGGTCTGGAGGTTATAGAATGCAGGTCTCTCGTCATGTCTTGATTCACCAGATCCACCAAGTGCAGGAGCTTCTATTGCTGATGGTTGCCTCGACAATATTTCCTCTCTCTCGCTCGACAACCTTTTTGAGTATTCCTACACCTCCATTAACTGAGCGGATCAGACGACGATCTTGCACAAGTGTCGAGTGTAGTCTATCCCGGTGAGTGCCTCCGTGAAGGACCGATAATGGATTCGGCAAGGAATTCCTATATCGATGCAAGCATATTGCCTCGATCAATGATGGAAATTGTTTACATTGAGAAAGTACGTTGTGTATACTTAACCTGCACAAACTTCTATATTTTGTTATAGCTGACACTGATAAGGTACGCAAAACCATTTTGACCATCCTAACCGGCATTCATGATTGATCGATATACCTTATTCTCCACCAAATAGTCGACGGTGAACCGCCCATCGACAATTTCAAATGCAGCAGACCCTAGCTTGTATCCCAGTGAAGATAGCCCAACTCCAAAGCTGGTACGTGGGCCTGCATGTCGACGGACTACCCACAGACTACGGCCATGTCTCGATGACTGGGTGCTGAAGTGAGACGTTCGCCTTACTCGAGCATGTGGTCTGAGGATCCCGCATCTTGTTCCTGTGGGCGAGGCTCCCGAGGGAAGTGGCGAACGATATCACTTCAATACATAGATGGGCTCCTCGTGACAACCTTGTAACCATTTGTCCCCTTTTGGCTGTGCGTAGTGCCAAAAAGCGCCATCAGCCGCTGCTTGTTGTGGCAGATTGAGCCTGAAGTAGGAACCATCGCCTTCCAATAAATGTAAATGTTGTTCTTCGCGTCCGAGAACGTTTAATATTGTAGACGAAGCTTTGATACCGCCTCAAGGCATGCTCGGTCGGTAGCCGCGCCGCTGCACGGATCTCACGGCCGTCAAAACCCCGGGTCCTCAAAAAAACCAACGGTCCCTTTCATCTCTTTCCTTTCTCCACGTCGCTGGGGCTACCTGCCCAACGTCGGCCATGTCGTCGTGTGCCACTGTTCCAACAGAGACCCAGTTTCAGGTGGTCACCACCACCTCCGATTCTCTTTCCACGTCCTTCTCCACGGCAGTCACGACTCTACCCCCTACCGTAGTAACGAGCGTCTTAGTTTGCTCAGGCTCTAGCTCTAATTCCGCATGTTCTGCGTCGACTTTTGTTGTTTCGGGTCCTGGTGCGTATGACAGCGTAGACCCTGCCTTTTTACTGCTTCCGAAAACTAATGTGCTCTCCAGCTTCAATATCTACGAATACTGTCGCAGTCACCGTTACAGTCCCAGTGACGTTCACAACATCGAATCCTACTCGTACTTTGTTCTCGACTTCGTGCAGCCCGAGTTCCACGACCACTAGTACTAGTGGCGCGTCGACTTTTCAATCCTCGCAATCAACGTCGACTTCTTCACCTGCTCCTGCTTCTGCTTCTTCTTCTTCCCCTTCGCCATCATCCTCATCAGATTCATCATCATTATTACCCCCCTCCTCGTCCGCTTTCACCACAACATTGTCCAATGGCAGCGTAGTCACCGCCCAAGTCATTGTCACAACCACTTCACCCGGGTCGTCGACGTCTGTTGTCTTGTCATCCTCCCCTTCCCCTTCCCTGAATCGGAGTGGCACTGGAGGGGGAAGTTCGTCCTCCAAGACCGGTCCTATAGTAGGCGGGGTAGTTGGCGGTGTTGTGGCGTTACTGGCCATAATTGGGTGTATCTGGTTTTTCTGGTAAGCTTCATCGTTATAACTCGTGGACATGGCTTGACGAAGGAATATGCCTCAAGGCGTCGTCGGTCAAAGCGCTGGAATGACTTTCTTGAAAAGGAAGAATACGAAGAAAATCGTCGACCGCGTATGGCGCTGGACGGTGAAGATGTGCAGCCTAGGCCGTACCACGTAGGTCTGCGTGATCGATGATCTGTTCAGTCGCTCATACTTCTTTAAAGTACGGTCTCGTTGGTCATTCTGCGACGCCAAGTCCCCCTGGTAGTCCTCCACTGGGAGCGGCCGACCCCGGACATTCACCTTCCAATTCTCTTTCGATGCTTAATGCCCCTCCGACACGCTCCCGTTCCTCCTCAGGAGATGCGCTCTCTTCCATGACACGCTCGTTACCAGATCTGGGTTCGGCTACAGCATCCCAGATCGGTCACACACGCCCTTCCCTCTCGACTGCTTCGAGTGCTGCGGCCTCAACCCGCCCGCTTCTCGAACGGCCTGTAAACCATGCACGATCTCCGAGCATACCCACCGCTGACCTTTTAGGTGTGGGAAGGTCCCAGCCCTCGCTTCTTACCCCCAGACCCAACTCTGCGGGTGGGTCAACGCAGGGGGGATCGACACCGGCATTCGGCACGTCGACGGAACCTGTACCTCGTCTACCGATCTCTTCCACAGATGAGAAGCGCAGATTACTTGCTGCGCTGCCGCAGGGTGCAGCTGCGCCGACGCCTCCAGCGCTTGCCATTGAAAGCGGCTCACCTCCTGTGCAGGTTCCGCATGCCGATTCTCGTCCGCCGCCGATCAGACCGCGTGATCCGAAGAGGCCGTCGTCTACAAAGAATTCTAGCACTGTGACGGTCCATGTGGACGGAGGGCCTGCAGCTGAGACTGACCCGAGGTCACCTCCAGGAGGAAGCAATGAGCCTCCCGCATACTCACCTACATGAAAACAGATCTGTATATTGTCTTGCGTGAAAAAATGGACCCTACGCATCGGCCGCCCTTATCTTTAGTCTTTCTTAATATCCGCTTCAACCTTGGTTGTAATATGGACACGTTCTTTTACTGCATCTACCACCATTCCTACCCCTGCATGCATTGACCAAGAACATACTTTCTGCACACGAGATTCCCTCTTGCTTACTACTAGTCCGAACGCTACATGAGTGTATGGACACTGTTGACATCTTGCTGTCCCATTAGTCCTGAAGCTGGCTGCTTCAATCCTGACTGTATTTTACGTACACACAGGTTGAAAACATATGCTTAACTGACCGTATATAACTTCTCCATATTTGCGAGATTGGAGAAGTGTTGCGCCCTGGAAACAACAGGCAGGTACGTCTGTACTGACACATTCAATGCAACCGCCCCAACTTGTGGTTAGAGAATAAGAATACTAATATATCACCAGAGTACTACTTGCAGATGCTGATTACATGTTGAAGTATGCGGTACAACCTCGTACTATACGCACAGGTGCAGCGCTGCGCTGCAACACATACAATTTTCGACAACGACATCATGAGGTCACTGCACGAAGATCGTATATATCGTTTTGCCAACTACTGAATGGGACAGGTATGGCGCGCAGGAAATCATGACGCCGCTTGCACCCCCCTTTCCGTTCTCGGCACTGGGTATGTAGCTGAATATTGTGTTTGTCTAGGAACTGCCGTCAGCTCACGCACCTATTGAACCATTGCTACCCCCTCTCTTTAAGGGTTCCCTTCCTTCTCACAGTGGCTCTTCCTGCACGTCCATAGCCCAACTGCCGAATAAACTGCTCGAACATCGGCATCGCATCTATCATGCACATGCTCTACTTATCCCGCATCATTGAACCCTACAAACCAGCGTCTCCACTTATGCGCTGTATTTTCTGTTCAAGTATCCACACGTCACCTCTGATTCTCTGATGCTATTCGCTCCCTGCAAGGCTAGTGTGGTACGTGGCTGGGGAACTACATCAGGTACATCCCCATGTACAGTTCTTGAGGGAGCGTTACTCACATAACATTCGAGGTCGGTGGATGCAGCATCGGAGGTTAGGGAGCTTGCAAGTCACAATGTGCTTCAAAGACACTTTGAAGAGCCCAGTGTGGGCTATGAATATTGCTGATAGACTCAATAGGAATAAGCCACGGTGGACGAACTCTTGAATTGAATGGGTCGACAACGCTCCTGCGGTACCGACCCTTCAGGGGCTCGTTCGTTTCTTGCCACCCACTATCTTCGTCCCCTCAACATAAACCAAACAATAACCCCCAAAATAAACACTTGTCAAGGACATCAAATACGCAAAATGCCATCACAGCCGGTGAGTCCTTCAGGATGCATTTTTTCATTGCCCGGACACGACTTGGGAACACTAATTCCATTGTCTAATTCCATAGACGCCACTTGCGCCAGAGGCTTCTACCCAAGCTAACCCCCGGCCACCTCTCGATATCGGGAAGCTTTCATCTGAAATGCACCAGGATCCCGAAGCTGTAAATACCTATAACGTGGAGAAGGCCAAGCAAGAGAATAAAACGTTCACCGGATATACTGTAATTTATTTCAGTGTAATGCCGTTCTGTGACATCAGATTGGGGCCGTGGAGCAAGCGGGAGGTCAAAGAGGAGGAGGTAAAGCGGCTCCTGCGCAGTTTTAAGGAAGAGGGCATCTTGCGCTCAAAATATCCAACCTCCCAAAAGAGCATGGTGGGAAGCATGAGGACTCTGACAATTGATCAGGTTCCTCAGCTGAGCTTGCCCAGGGACACCGCCAATCTCTTTTTGGTGGCAGGACAGTACCGTCGAGAGGCGCTAAAGATGTACCGAGCCGAGGTCAAGAAATCAATTACGGACCTGCAGGCGCAGCTTCCATCTCTCAAGAAGGAAGGTTCTAAAAATGAAATAGATGAACTCCAAAGTCATCCTCCAGGCTCAGCGGAGGAACATGAGCGTCGTATCAAGGATTTGCAGAAACTCCTGGAACAGTCGTTGTGTATATGGCTTGTCAAGTTTTATGGCACTTGTGAGTGGATATAAATGGCATGTTTAACTAGGTATGTCTTCGATTGACGTTGGTCGCATGTTTCCACAGGTACTTTATTAGACAAGGCCACATTGGGATGGCAGGTGGGACTAGACTTGGCTAGTAACCGAGTGCTATATCAGTCTCAAGCCTCCGATGAGGAACGTGAAGCAGGGGTAGCCAGCATTCTCAGTGATGAAACAAAGACTTGGAAAGAAAGAACTGACATGGCCATCCGGTATGCTGGCCGGGATCCATCCATATCTCAAAGAGATGTTACAGGCTCAGAAAGCAACAATGCTGCGGGGTCAACAAATATTCTGGCCTAGAAGCTACAAGGCGCAAAACCATGGGTCAAAAACATGTTGAAGACTAATCGAGGCGGGGTAAATCTGTCACTGCGAACATTTACTTAACTATTGCTTAACAGGCGACCTTTTTATTTGCTGATGTATGTCATTGAGCAGGGTCTGCAGGATATTGACAATCTCTGTAAACAAGAGACTGCGGAGGGGGAGCTATGCCCCAGTTATGGAGTGTCGGGCTGGTGAACAACATCGATGTCAACATATCAGCGGCACTGCATTCCAAAAAATGCATGCTGGACCTGTTTGGCGTGAGTTTATGAAAAATGCACTGTGTTCCATCATCCAAAGAATGCCCCCAAAAGGGCGCAATGTTAAAGAAAGGAGAAGTGACAAATTGTTATGATGCAATGCGTCAACACATAGTTCAGTTGCAGTTGGCAAGTCAAGACCCACCCCCAAGATGATGGTTCTGACACCGGCTGTGTGGCGGTCAATATGTGACACCTGGAAGGAAGTTGAACTTGGACTCACTGAGGTATGCTGGCTTCACTTGCTACCATGTTTTTTTGATGATACATGTGGCCAATGTGATTCACACATCATACTCCATTACAGATGGGGGCCTTGGGTGGAGCCTCTTCAGTCTCGTTTGGGCCAGGCACTAATGTGGGATCACAAATGGCACCGGCTTTTCAAGGAGCCACGTATACGCTATTCAATGATGCAGCAATGATGGAACAGCGGGATGAAGGCTGGATCAACAACCCCCATGATATTTTTCTCAAGATTTATTAATCTTGCACCGGTGTACTCATCCCTCTGCAAGAGGCTATTGCAAGTATCATTTCTCACTCAAGAAGTGGCCTCACAAATATGGAGTATAACAATCTGCGAACAATGGATGCCTTGATCATGAATCATATCAATTTGGTTGTAGCACCAATTTTGGGCAAATACCGATTGGAATCACCGCCCTGCGGTAACCACAATTTCCGGTGGTTTGTCGACGATTGTCTAGAGGAGACCAAATACAAATTGGACTGTATGGCCGCCAACCATAAGTCCATAACTCGGCTAGCAACTACACTATTGAAGGCCCTCGAAGTCCGCATGGATCGAACAAAGGTGCTTCGCCGGCTGATGGCTGTCATGCCTGAGCTCTGCCAGCTGCGTAAGTGGATGAGAGCTGCATGGTGACTATATTTTGAATTTCCAGATGGTGCAGGTGAGGATGGTGCAGCATCTGAGGCTCCACAGGCCCCTCAGTCCCGAAGTCTGGAGACCGCATCCTTGAAACCTGGTTAAACAAAATCTCTCCGACCAAGGACCATGCGAGTACTGAGGACGGTGCAGAAAGTGTGCAGGTGAGGGATAAGCGGCAGGCAGCTTTCTATATACGGCCCCATGGTGGCCAATTCCAGGAGCAGACGAGAGGCATGGCCCGTATCTATGGACAGTTGTTAAAGCTGCCAGGCTTCATGAGGCATTCACCTACCGACCCAAAAGTGATGCAAGCTAGTATTACCCCACATACGTGGGAGTTGCTCGAGCATATGGGAGAGGTAAGTGCAGCACTTACATAAAGATTTCAATCCGTACAGAGATGTGGATCAGTTCTCTGTGTCGACCTTTGCGCCCCTGAAAGAGATGCGTGCGCAGGATATGGCGGAGTGCAGGAGGAAGCTCATATCGAACGAATATGA